>JAJPUD010000058.1:0-88850 GCA_023553655.1 Myrmecobius fasciatus
AGGCAAGTTTTCATGATATGCTAGTTGTGGCTGGGGAGGGGGCTTCATTCTATTGACGATAGATTATTATGGGGTTGGAGGGTAGGTCTGAATCTTGGCTCTGCTATTTGCAACCTATGTGACCTTAGGCAAGTCCCTTCTACTTTTTCAGCTTTACTTTCTCCATTTGGAAAAAAGTAAGGTTGGACTAGATGATCTCTAAGGCCTCTTTCAGCTCTGAATCCTGTGATCCTATGGTCAGCTGAGCACACTAGAATGAAAGCCACATGCAGTGGATAGAGCAAGGGGCCCAAAGTCAAGAAAACCTAAGTTCAAATCCATCCTCACTCACTAGCTGTGTGACCCTGGCTGAAGGCACTTCTTAACTTCTGTCTGACTCAGTTTTCTCATGTGTGAAATGAGAATAATACAGTAATCCCTTCCACATCACGGGGAGTGTGGGGTTATGGAACTAGTGCCCCTGCAATCTGGAAAATCCACTTAAAATCTGAGGCAGCTAGGTGGCGCTGCAGTGGATAGAGCATGGGCCCTGGAATCAGAAAGACCGGAGTTCAAATGTGACCTCAGACACTTGAGATTTACTGTGTGACCCCGGGCAAGTCGCTTAACCCCAATTGCCTGGGAATAAAAAGAATGAAATCCTCCTAAGAAGGCAAGGTAAACAGTAGAAATAAAGACCTACAAAGAGTCTTAACTATGATTGCAAAGTCATAGCCACCCTCATATGCCCCTGATATTACTCTAAGGTTCTGAAGGCAGATCTGCGTTATCTCTTTCTCTACCTTTTTTTTAAATCCTTTTCTCTCCCCAGAGTCCCTTGATAATTACAGGGCTCTGGAACTTTGTCAACTGCTTCACCTACGTCTGTACGCTACTGCCACACTATAAAAT
The DNA here is from genome assembly GCA_023553655.1 of Myrmecobius fasciatus. Classification (NCBI taxonomy): domain Eukaryota; kingdom Metazoa; phylum Chordata; class Mammalia; order Dasyuromorphia; family Myrmecobiidae; genus Myrmecobius; species Myrmecobius fasciatus. Next base: position 892 of record JAJPUD010000058.1, read on the forward strand.
CTGGTGACTACTTTCAGAGACACTCCTGAATGAAATCACATAAGACAGTCAGTCACATAGTGCCTCTGGAATGGTACACACTAGGGGGCTTATTTTCCTCCCCTCCCTCTTTGGTGAGGAAAGCACAGCACTGGCACAAGGCTGGATTAAATCAGGTTACCGTCCCCATTCAACAGTATTCTCTGTAGGTCTACCCTCTGAGTAAAGATGTTCAAAATGAATTTCACCAAAAGATGGAACAGAGCAGGAAATCAAACATGGTGTTGAGGAAATTGGTAAACCAATATTTTCTTTAGAGAACTCTGTTTTGCCTTTCTAATAGGGGAGGGCCAAGACCAGATTGTATTGGCCAATATACTTCCACAGAAATAGTATTTGTCTTGAATACCATTTCAAAGATGAACTTCTCTTCATAAGCTCCAGATGAGTGCATGAAGAAACAACTGAACTTTACATGAGATCTTTCAGGTTCTGACCAAACTTCTCCCCTAGTCAAGAAGCTTCTCCATCATCTCAAAGCCAAAATATAAACCCATTTGTTTGGCAATCCTTTTCACAATCTGAATTTAACCAAAGAGTTCTTAGTCTGAAGTTCCCTACCCTTGAGGGTCCATGGATAGGTCTTAAGGAATCCATGAGTTAGGGTAAGGAAAAATTGCATCTTCATGTTCATGAACTTCTAACTGAAAGTTAGCATTTCCTTCAATTATGTGAGAATGTTATTCTGTACAAGTTGTTTCCCAATTGATCGATGGTCAAATAATATGAACAGATAGTATTTAGATGAAGAAATTAAAGCTATCTATAGCCATATAAAAATGCTCTAAATCACTATTGATTAAAGAAATGTAAATAAAAACAACTCTGAGGTACTTCCTCACCCCCATCAGATCAGCTAATATGAGGGAAAAGGAAAATGACAAATGTTGGAGATGTGGGGAAATTAGGACAATAATACATTAATGGTCAGGGAAGTTGTGAACTGATCCAACCATTCTGGAGAGCAGTTCAGAACTATGCCCAAAGGGCAATTAAACTGTGCATACTGATCCAGCAATACTACCACTAGGTCTGTATCCCAAAGAGATCATAAAAAGGAAAAAGGACCTACGTGTGCACAAATGTATATAGCAGTTCTTTTTGGGGTGCCAAAAAACTGGAAATTCAAGGGGAGGCCAATCATTTGGAGAACGGCTGAACAAGCTGTAATATATGAATGAAAGGAATATTATTGTGCTATAAGAAATGACGAGCAGGCTGATTTCAGAAACTGCTCTTGAGTGAAGTGAGTAGAACCAAGAGAACATTGTACACAATAACAGCAAGAATATGTGATGATTGACTTAGCTCTCCTCAGCAATACAAAGATCCAAGACAGTTCCAAAAGACTCAGAATGGAAAATGTTTTCCACACCCAGAGAAAGAACTATGGAGTTGCAATGCAGATCCAGGCATACCATTTCACTTTTTTTTTTTGGTATTTTGTGCCTTTTCCCTTTCATTCTGTTTCTTCTTTCACATGACTAATGTGGAAATATGTTTACATAATTGCACATGTATAACCTATATCAGATTGCTTGCTGTCTTGGGGAGGGAGAAGAGATTTGAAACTCAAAATCTTATTAAAAATTAATGTTGAAAACTATTGTTCTATGCAATTGGAAAAAAATAAAATACTATTTCCCCAAAAGGATGTTATTCTAAGAAGGATTCTCTGGTTTTCATCTGACAGTCAAGGGGGTCTCATTCTTAAACTCTATTTCCAAACTGATTACATACAACTTTTCGCATCTAACTCCCATCCCAAAATGCCCTTTAAGCTAAATTCTATTTGTTTTTTAAAACCATGTTCTATTGGAACAGAAACTGTGGTAGGCCTAGGGTGGCCTACTTATTGTTGTCCCTACACAGCAGTCTCTGATTGTTGTCCCTCTCAGCACCCCACCATTCCTGGAATACTCTTCCTCATATTCCCCGTGTTTCCTTGGAGGCTCAGATTCTGGCTACTTTCTACTCTAGATTCTCTAAGTATTAATGTTCTCCTCTCATCTAAAATCAGTCTGTATTTTACTTGTTATATATTTGGTACGGAGATGTTGTCCTCCCCCCACAGAATGTAAACTTGATGGCAGATCTGGTTTTGTTTTTGTATTCCTAATACCTCCCACAGTGCCTGGCACCTAGTAGGTGTTTAATAAGCTGCTAATATCTAGCTTTAATTCAACAAGTATTTATGTCTGGATTTGGACACGTTAAGCAGGCAGAAAGCTAGTCACCCTCAAGTTCATGGCAATAACTCTTTCATGATGAATTGAAATATGTTCCTGGTTTAATGATGGTGCCTTATAAAAATATTGGACTAACTGTAATTCTGAGACCTTTGAGTCAGTACTGCCACATTTGTCTGTGTACATGGGGAAAGGGGCTACAAGACAAGATAGAGACCTGGTGAGGTAATCTCTGAATTAAGTGAGCATTATGTCAGCAAATGCCTCAGACTGTCCATCAATCTTATACGTTCATAGTGGAAGGAGGGGAGTTTGGGCTCCATAAACATGTGCTCTCTCACAATCACAGTCAAACAGAATTATAAGAATAAACCTTTTGAGCAAAATGAAATATAATCTGACATTTCCAATTTAGCAAATAGGAAACATTACATTCTAAATTTAAATTCTCAAGGTGTTTTTTTTTTTAAAAGGATACTTCTGTATTTAACAATGAAAACTCTTGGTCCCGGCCCTTGTTGGCTTCAGTCCCAAATCAAATAAGTTACCCAAATCAGTAATGACTACTGTCCCTGCTGGGCCCATTCTATATGAGAACAGACTGCACAAGACAACTCACCATCGGAAAGAATGGAAAAGCAAGTATGCCAGCAAGATATTAGTAATGTTGTGGGGATGATACAAAATGGATCTGGACGGGACCAGATAAGCAGTTCTTGCCTTACCGTTCTACACACAGAGAGCCACATGGACATCTTGAAATGGCCGAAAAACTGTTTTGCTCATCTCGAGTGAATTCCTCATTTGCTATCAGCAATATCTTCAAAATGGAGCAGCTATCTTGACTCTGATCAAATTGCCTGCCCAACTGCCTTCCCTTCTCTCCCAAACCCAAAGCAGGAGGCAAAAGCAAGAAAAAGGATAGGAGGGTTCGTGAAATCAAATCATTCCCGGAGGAAATGGAGTGCTGCTCTGTTCTACTATGTCCCAACTCTCCGAGCTTCCCAAGGCAAAAAGGCAAGACTCAGGTAGCATTGGCCCAGAAGAGGAATCTGGGTCAACAGTGTTTCCACTCAACAAACATTTGTTGAGTGCTTACTCTGTGCCAGGAATTGTGCTAAGTTCTAGGGAAGCAAAGACAAAATAAAAAACAGGCCTCGCCCTCAAGAAGCTTGCATTCTATTTACCAGGGGATACCATATGTACAAAAGAAAGACAATACAGGGAAAATCAAGGCGGAAGAGAGAATTAACAATTTGGGATATCAAGGAAGGCTTCATTAAGCCAGTGGTACCTGAGCTGAGTCATAAAGGGAGAGAAATATTTTGAGAGGCAAAGATGAGGCATTCAAGGCAGGGGGAAAGATGTCAGAAAGGTGATGGCTATGTCATGGAAATTTTCACCATCTCAGCTGCCTCATTTGTAAGATGAAGTGGTTGGGTTTTTTAGTTCTATATGATGAAAGGGCCATCCACCTTACAGGGTTGTTGCTTTTTTTACCTTCAAGTTTTTTTTTTTCTTTTCTTTATTCTCAATAGTATCTTATTTTTCCAATTACATGTAAAGCTGGTTTTCAAGATTCATTTTTGTAAGATTTTGTGTTCCAAATTTTTTCTCCCTTCCTCCCTTACCACCCCCTCCCAGAGTCAGCAAGCAATCTGATATACTTATACATGTACAATACTTTAAAAATATTTTCATACTTGTCACGTTGTGCAAGAAAAGTCAGAACAAAAAGGGAAAAAACCATGAGAAAGAAAAAGCAAACAAACAAAAAGTTGAAAATAATATGCTTCTATCCACGTTCAATTTCCATAGTTCTCTCTGTGGATACAGATGGCTCTCTCCATCTCAAGTCTATTGGAATTTTCTTGGATTACTGCTGTATTGCTGACAAGAACTAAATCCATCACAGCTGATCATCACACAATCTTACTGTTACTGTGGACAATGCTCTCCTGGTTCTGCTCATTTCACTCAGTGTCAGTTCATGTAAGTCTCTCCAGGCTTTCCTGAAACTAACCCTTTATCGCTTCTTATAGAACAATAATATCCCATAGCATTCATATACCATAACTTATTTGGCCATTCCCCAACTGATGGGCATCCACTCAATTTCCAGTTCTTCGCCAACACAAAAAGGAGCCCAATGATTCTTGAAATATTTTTTTGAAGTTTTCCAAGGCCAGTTGTTTTTGGTGTAAGACATCTTACCTTTTATTCTATTTTTTCAATCTTTTAATTTTGTTTTAATATTTTTACTATCTCGTGGAATCATCAATTTCTGCATGGTCTATTGTAGTTTTTAGAGTGTTATTATTTTGGTAAAGTTTACCATTTTCTTTTCTAAACTTTTTTATTTGTCTTCGTTTTTCCTATCTAGAATTTTTATTTCATTTTTTAAACTCTTGCTTTATTTCTATTAAATATTCATCCTTTTTTAACCTTTCAGTCACTGCTTTGTGCCTTTAGTTGGGTGGCTGGCCCTCCTCGGTTTCTCCTTGGGTCCCCTGTGTTCTTTCAGTGACTTCTACCTCCCGGAATTAGACCCTCTTGATCTTTGAGGTTCAGAGCACTGGATCTTCAAGGCTCTTTTTAGTATCTCAGGTATCTTGGCCCTGGGCCTGAGTTGCCTTGGTCTAAGCACTGGACAACTTTGCTATTGTTCTCCAGGGCTTCCAAAATTCCCATCTTGGGCCTTTCTGCCCACCCTGGGGTTTTCTAACTTTCCCAGATCTTTCAGCTCTTGCTGCCTCTGGGCACCTATCTTTGGCCAGTCTCTGGTTGAGCTGGGAGGCTTGTTTGCCTGTTCTGATATTGGCTTTGCAGACAGCCCCTTTTCCTATTGCCCTTGGATTTCTGGATGATTTGGGGGGAGGGGGGGTTATAGATCTGAATGGAAGGAGTTGCTTGTTACAGTTTCTCATTGGATTTCTTGATCTTTATTTGAAATCTGGTTCAAATTTCAAGGTTTTGCTGGAGTAGTTGTGTGAAACCTGGAAGTGGGGAACTGAGGTGGTCTGCCCTCCATTGAAGCAGGCATCTTGACCAGAAATTGCTTATAAGGTTCCAACAATGTTTGTCATGATATCCTTTGGGGGAAAAAATGGAAACCATGAGCTTAGTAGGAAGCCAAGAACCTAGACCTTCAGCTATTAGGTTCTCTGTTGTTGAATAGCGAATGCCAGGTTCTAAAACTCCAGAATGAGGCTTTCTAAGTAGACCTACAAGTTGGAGAAGATCACCTTCATAGGCATCTCAGCATGTAAACTGGGTACACATGGTCAGAGAATCTGGGCTAATATTTCAAAGGATCTTGGGGAATCTATAGTTTTATTAACTATATACATTATATATAGTTAATATATTATAGATTACATATAATATGTATATTATATATAGTTAATATATTGATTATAGTTAATATATATCATATATATATATTATATACATACATCATATATATTACATATATTAAGTATATATACAGGAAGACAGGCTTTATAAAGTGAACAATATTACCTCCTAAGATAGCTATGACTAACCACCTTATGGCTTAATGATCTATATTTTCCAGATTAATATATATGAAATATTTATCAGATGGGTAAGAGTAAAGCAATTAGTATATAATCCACCAGCTTTAAAGGATTAAAGATAAATTGCTAAGGTTCCTTCCAACTCAAAAATTCTAATTAAATGTAGAAGTTTAAAAAAATCAAAAAGTCCTGCAGAAACCCAAAACATTCATACTACATATGTACTCAAATGCTTTTTAAAGTCTCGAATGCCGACTAGATACCCTGCCTAAAGTCCGGGAGTCTCTATTGATGGTAAGAGGCTCTCCAAATGCATGGAGTCATAGTGGATACTGACTGTACTAATAGCCTCAAAGCCTGGAACACTAAAAAGACTGTTTACTGGAATCCAGAGCAATGGCAAAGAGATTGATTGGGTCTCTCGGGCTACTAAGAGTTCCAAACACCCTATGCTAGGGAGAAGAGCCAGGAGCACACACAGCTAATACAATCCGGATAGACACAAATTCTCAGAATGACAGTATTGGAAGGGACCTTAGAGGGAGCTGGTCAAAATCATATCTGAACAAGAATTACTGATAAGTAAGTAGACACATTGAATACTGCTATTGAAGGGGTGTGTGTGTGTGTGTGTGTGTGTGTGTGTGTGTGTGTGTGTGTGTGTATAGGGAGATACTCATTAGCCAAGAAAGCCTACTGTGATTTCAGATTTTTCTTTTTGAAGCTTTCCTTTATATGAAATTTGCAACTCCCACCATTATCCCTTGTTTTTCCTTTGAGACCAAGCAGAATAAATTGAATCCCTTTCTTTTCCTCAGGATAGCCTCTCATGCCTTGCCGAAGTCTTTTGTTTTTCAGAATAAACATTCCCAAATTCTAAAGGCATCTTTGACCAATCCTCATCTGGAATGACCTCCAGTTCGCTAACCACCGTGTCTGCCATCTTCAGGACTAGACTGGACATGACATCACAGCTGCCCCATACTAGTGTGGGATTATGGGAGCAAACTAGAAATTTCACTCAGGACATTCACCTACTTATAAACATCCCTTCACGTACTATAGTTATGCTATAGGAAGAGATCTGAAACTAAACATTCTGCTTCCCAGGCTTTGTCTCATCTCTCATACTCATTACTTTAATTTTCCACTCCCCCAGACTCCAAGTAACACACTCTCTATACCTCCATAGCAGGGTTTGTTAAACTTTTTTCACTTGTGACCCCTTTTCACCCAAGAAATTCTTATGTGACCCCGGATATAAAGGGATGTAAAACAGGTACACAAACCAAACATTTACTGATAATAAAACATAAAGAAATTTAGTTGAAAACAATTCTTTGACATACATAGAAATTTTACCTTTTTTCCCTGAGGCAATTGGGATTCAGTGACTTGCCCAGGGTCACACAGCTAGGATGAGTTAAGTGTCTGAGACCACATTTGAACTCAGGTCCTCCTGATTTCAGGGCTGGTGCTCTATCTACTGCGCCACCTAGCTGCCCCTAATTTTACCATTTATTAAAAGTAAGAGGAAATTTGCATAAGAATGAGATGGATGTGCTTTTATATTTTTCTGTAAAGAATTAAATCTTGGCTGATTATTTGATTCCTTTTACTGTTATCAAAGTTTTCCCAACTTGCCACATTCAATTACATGACCCCATATGGGATCACAACCCACAATTTAAGACTCTTTGCTCTCCAGGAGAGCCCAAATAATGCTGCCACTAAAACCGCATACCCCAACCACCTTCTCAGATGATAAAATGCAGATTGGCAGTTCTAGACTGGTTCTTACATCCCAGATTCGTGACACTCCTCTCTGCTTCCACTAAACTTTATACATCAGGCCTCCTCCTGTTTCCTAGTACAATGTAGTGATCTCTTTGCCAGCTATTTCTGCAGCAGTAAGAGTATCAAGGGTTATATCCCTCTCAATATCCCAGTCCTAGGACATCTAAATTTCCCAACAAAAAAAATCCATACTGGCAAAAATGGAGTGTATAAAAAAGCAACATTATCTATATCTTATTATATTTTTATGGATTTTGTTAAAAAAAATTTCCAGGGACATTTTAGCTTGGTTGAGATTACACTAAGGAGTATCCTTATGGGAAAACATGAACAAGAATCACACAGGACGATGGGATGTGAAGAAGTTGATGTCTTGTACTAATTGGGGGAGTAGCTGTGCCAAGAAAAATCACAGGGTAATCAAAGTATCAAAGACTTTTATTACCTTCTAGGATTTAAAATATCTTGAAAAATATTTCTTTGATGGATCTGCGATTTTATCCAGGTCAGTATTCCTTCCAATATCCCAGAATGCAACCTATCCATGCTTATGCCCATCCTCTGTGAGACTGTTTTTCTGTCTTCCAGCAAATCCACCCAAGTGGGGTATCCCAGATGTACTGAGGGCCTTCCTCTAAATCTCTTGATGCTGTGTCAAGATCAGTGGAACATAAAGGCTGTCTATAGATTAGCCCTCAGTCTTGCTATGTTATCAGCCACTTTTTTTATCTCTTCCCTCTCCTCTCACCATTAATACTTTTCTTTGATGATATCCTTAGACCTTAAATGTAGGGAAAACAAAAAAGTAGGCAGAGTTTTGCCGGCTGGCCATAAAAGTCGATTAATTCCAAAACGCCAACCTGGTCAGAAACTGATTTGCCTCCATCTCATCTTTTCCTGTTTTCTATTTGCTCACAGGACAACAGAGTATTTAAAACTAACCATGATGCCTGTGTGAACTTTTACCTTCTAGAACACTCTTCTGACCAAATGAGTTCAAAACTCAATTTCCCACGAATGGCCAACAACAACATTCATTTCCCCTAACTTGCTCTCTGCTTTCATGGTGTGTTGGTTTAACTGAGCCAGAGAAGAGAGAGGCAAGTCATTTGTCTTAGGTCATGATAAAGCCCTTCACAGTCCTGAGGCCACACAGCTCACTGCTGCTGCTCGCCAGGCTTCTGAAGACCTGGGATGTGGAAGTGGCCCCCTGCCTTTGTGCTCTCTCTTTCAGCATCCTGCCTCAGCAAGAAAGACTAATCAACCCCCACAAGACTCTTACTTGTTTATTACGGTTAGATTCTTCTGGGTCATATCAATTCACAACAACCAGTTAGTCTCATTTATCTCCATTTCATGAAGCCCCAAATGTGGCAATTGAGGCAAATGTCTTGATGAAAGAACCAAAGGATTTTTTTTCCTTTTCTTGATCCCACTGTGACTAAATTCTCCTTCAAGGACAATAGTCGTCCCTACCGCACTAGGTAGAAATAGCCCAAGAACTGAGGACAAAAGCAATTTGCTCTCAGACATGTGTTTTCATCACAAGTTCTCCCCAACTCCCTTTTAGGAAATGGCTTCAAAAAAAAAATAACAAGTACAGCTTTGCAAAAAATCAGAATGCCCCATTCCATGTGAAATACTAATCTCCAAACCAAATCGAAGCCATTTGTTTCTCTCAGGTGGTTTTTAAGTCTCCCTCATGGAGATATTACAAATTAAATTTAAATTAACTTCCTTCCCAAACACATACATGCCATCATAGCAAAGCCCCCATGACCCGGTTTGGACCATTTAAATCACTGTCAGTCAGGAACGTTCCTAATTCGGTTGGCCATTTGCCCTATTGGGTATTGGTGGATCGAGTCTCCTATACAGGTGGCCACTGCCAAACAAATGCGCCTGACTGGTAGAGGACCATATTTCCATATTTTGTGGGATTCAGAAGTTCATCCCCATCCCCACTTCCTTCCCCTTCACCCTTCCTATGCCAGAAACAGTTAAGAAACATCATTGAACTTCTTGATTGGGGGACTGAATTAGTATACTACATCTAGCCTGATCCAGATGAGACCAACGGCCATTATCTGGACCATCTGGCCATTTACCTTGCTGCTTCCAACTCTCATTCTGGACATTGTAATCAAATCAATACCTACCACTGTCTCTGGAAAGGGCAAGGCAATTATTATTATTGCTTTTATTCATAATAATAATAGCATTTATATAGGGCCTTAAGGCTTGCAAAGTACTTTACGTATGCTATCTTATTTTAATCTCACAGCAACTACGGGAAATAGGTGTTATTATTATCCCCATTTTTCAAACGAGGAAACTGAGGCTGGGAGAGGTTAAGTGTCTCACCTAGGAGCACACAGTTAATAAATGTTTGGGGCAAGATTTGAACTTATGTCTTCTTGACTCCAAGTCCAGCAGACCCGACTGCCAATAGGGCAAGTGACTGCCCTGTGGATCAATTCATCATCCCTGTGACTTCCCAGACCAAAGAACTCTCTCTTGGCCACCAATCCCCTACATAAGTTTTTTTTTCCCTATTAGGATATAATTTTTTCGAGGGCAGTGACTAGAACACACCTTTTTGAACTTGTATTGCCTGCACTTGGAGTAGTGACTGGAACCCACTAAATGCTTAAACATGCTTTTTCAGTCATTTATCCATGTGAGTCTTCCTTCCAATGGTACAGATCCCATTTTAACCTTACCTTTTTGTGCTATTATACCCTGATCTCAATACATGAGCGGGCCATCACCTTTTCTGGCCTCACATCTCACATAACTGTACAACATCATCACTGAAAATATGATTCAGTCTCTTTCCTATTTTGCTATCCTTCTGACTTTCCCACCTTGGCCATCACGCCTTAGCTGTAGTCTCCCTCTGGGACCTCTCTCAGTATCTGAGGCCTCCTTTGCCTGGAATATCATCATCCCCTGTGACATTCTCACCCTGAAACATCTCTCTGTTATGTTGATCCCCTTCTTCCTGCTCCCAATGGTGAGTTCCTCCAAGAGCCTCCATTTTGGCAGGAACACAGGCCAGCCAACTTTCCTGCACCTTCATGTTGCACTTCTGACTTTTAAGACTTGGATACCATGCCACAAGGCTGGGTACCTTCAAGCTATTAGCCCCTCTTCTCAGTCCCTTTTTGTGCATTGTCTTCTGTTAGAACATAAATTTGTTTCTTCTTGCTTGTTTTTATTTATCAGTGCTGATCACACAGTAAGTGCCTAGGTGCTTTTATACAACATATAGGTGTCCAGTCTATGTTAAGTGGCATTAAAGATAGGGGTTTGTTTCAGGGAGAAAATTGGGGTCAATAAAAGCGTTACACAACCTATCAGATATAATTCACAATCCACATGGGAAAAGCCAAGTGGATGAAGAGTACCTGTTACATAGATTGTGATAGTGGCTGCTCCATCAGCAGATCTCTGCAGTAGACACTGGCAATGGATAAAAAGCAGGGACCAGAATGGGATAGGAAGATGACAGCAAACTAAGAATAAGCAGAACTGGATTGTGCTTAAAAATGTGTCCATGTTAAAAAAAAGAGTTACCCAATGAATCATTTTTTTAACTAGGTCATATGGTGGTGAAAACAAAGAAATGCTCATCTCTGGCTAATGACAAGATTAGCAAATAATGTTAATAGATATCAGGAAAACAAATTTGACACACGTTGCTAAATAAACACTCCTGAACCATAACTCTCTTCATTACTCAAGAAACATTTCTGTGCATAGTTTGTGAGTAAACCTGCACTGTTGGGTCTTGGTAAGATTTCTCATTAGTCAGTTCTCCCTGAAGAAGAGTAGCTAGCAAAACTGACAGATACACCTTGACTCAGCTCCGATAGATCCTTGCCAAATTGTATACATGGCAAAATGTATCTGTTTTTAGAGACAGAGACTGTTTTTTAGAGATCCAATAATGGATGGACATCCTTTACTTTAGGATACTCTGGAAGGCCATTTTCAATCCAGAAGCCATATTAGCCATATCACCAGAAACCATATTAGCAATTCAGTTTCAGACTTGATCGCAGTTCAATTTCACATTTATTAAGCGTCTTCTGATAGATAGGTAATATTGCAGGGACTAGAAAGCCCAGTGTCAGAGCCAGGAAGATCTGGGGTCAGGTCCTGCTTCTAATATATCCTGGCTGTGTGACACTGGGCAAAACACTTCCCTTCCTCTATGCTCTAGGCAACTGGAAACTAAGTTTCAGAAAAAGTACTGACCTGCCTTGGTACTGGCAATTTCCTAATCCAGGAGACCCCTTACTAATGAAATCAGAGGTCCAGTTCCTATCCCTACTTTTTGCAAGGCATGGTAGTAGATGCTAGGGACTCAAAGCCAAAAAAAAAAAACAACAAACCCAACCCAAGACAGTCCTTCCCATTACTTTCTCTTGGGGTAAGAGGAGGGGGAATGAGGAAAAGTCTCATGTGTCATGGAGTTGAGACCTGAACTGTGGTTTGAAGGAAACAAGTGATTCTAAGAGGCTCAGGCTAAAAAAAGTTTGTATTTCATCCTACAAGTAAAAGGAAGCCACTGAGGAAAGTTTGATTCCAGATGTGGTCTCCTTTGAAAAAGCCTTCACCAGTGTGGCTTCAGGCCGTTGTTCTGGACCGACTTTATATGACCCCCACCTCACCCGTCTACACTAACACTAACCTGAAAGAGTTATGTAAATGGCTAGTTATCATCATGATAATTATTATTATTTGCAGTTTTCTGTATACTACTGCTTGCTTTTTCTATCAGTTGGCCTCCATGCCTGGAATGCTCTCCCTCCCTTCAAGATGAGTGCTTGCTATCCGTAGGTCCCTTCCAAGGTCATTTCCTCTAGGAAGCCTTTTGTGGTCCCTGGCTGTTAGCACAGCATCCCTCCCTCACCCAATGGCTTTCTCTAGGTCTAATATTTGCTCATTTGTGCCGGATTGCCCCAGGAGAATGGTTAGAAGGCAGGGCCCATTTCCTTTGTGTCTCCATAAGCACCTACCAGAGCGTTCGGCATATAGTAGGTACTCCATAAATGCTGGCTGCCTTGAAATAAACCAGGCGTCCCTATTGTGACCACATCTACCAAGATGTGCAGCTCTGCTTTTGCTCCTTACGTGCTTTACTAAGTCAGATGTGAAGGAGTAAAATGAATGTAATGCTCCCCTCTGAGGGAGCCTGGCCAAGTGCCAAGTCAACTGCTCCCAGTGGGGGCCAGCAGGGGAGGAGGAATAAGAGAGGCATTTAAAAGACATCCTAACAGTTACCAGGGCTCATCATCTACTGCAGGTAGAATAAATACTTACAAAGAACCGGATTTCAAAAATTGTGATTTATAAAGGCAAAATGGCACCAACTGGGGAATAAGTCTCCAACAAAACACATTTGCAATTTGCCTTCTAGTAGGTTTGCCGGAACAGAATCACATTGCAATTTCAGGAGCTCTGTAGTTGAGACCGTTTGATAATGTGGACATGATTATCCAGCAACCTTGCAAACTTAACCTCTGAAACTGCTCAAATCACTAAAAGATGAGATTTTTATCAAGGGAGCCACATCTTCCTTGGCCAGGCTTGTAGCCTGTGAACTACCAGGTGCTGGTTTGGGTGGATTATTGGGCTAGTAGGAGTGAACTCTCCTCCGTCCCTCCATCAGGTGTGTCCACAAAGGAAAGACGGTCCCCACTTAGAACAATTTCTGGCTGTTGCCAAATCAAGAAGCAAAGGCAGCATTTTGCAGCTCATTTGACTTCCCTAAAAACAACTATTATTTGGGCTAAACGCTCCAACTTGAATAAATCACGCACTTCAATATTACCAGTGTACATTCTTTAGCAAATAGAAATATCTTTCCCCATTCTTTTCACCATGTACGATATGTGCTTTAAATACAAGAGCTTTGGAAATCAAATGTTCCTTGCGGTCACATCTCTGGAAAGATAACAAAGTACCGTAGGTATAGTAGCATATGTTGCCTTTTCCCACAATTGCTACCTTTTTCCCTCCGGGACCTTTTACATTTACTACACTCACTAATCTGAGGGCCTGCAATTCAGTCACTTCTCAAATATACTCACAGACATTTCCATTGTTTGTCCATCGAGCCTGCCGAGATACAATTTTTCTCATCTGAGTGCTTAATCCTTGGTTCTTTGAGATGTCAAGTATTTGAATAGTCACGGGACATATAGGTAGATCGAGGAAGAAGGCATGACTGCCAGCTTCCCCTTTTCTTCAGATTTGTGGTTGTACTACCTCCAAATGAAAACATCACTATCTTTATCTCTTTGGAGAAAGCTCCACGGGTGGGTGCCTTTTTAAGAGGAACACCCAGAATGACCCCTTTGCTCAATGCCGCCGACTTGCTTTGTTCTAAATGGTGATAGTAAAGTACCATTAGGAACAGCATTTCACGTCACCTTTGGCAAACATTAATTAAACACCTGCTATAGACAGAGCAATATACTTTGCCCTGGGGGAGATGGAAGAAGATCCCTATGGTCATGAAGGGATCTTAGGAGGTTGTGATAGAAACACAAATGATGACAGCCCTAAATAATACCTAAGTTCATTCGAAGACTACAACATGCAAAATGAGATCCTAGAATGAGTTGGGGGTAGCAGAAGAGGGCATTCATTACTGTGTGTATCCTCATCGAAGGCGTTTGACAACATGGCTGAAAACATCATGCTATAAAGTATGGGAGCAAGCACACAGCCTTGTTTCGCTCCCCTGGTGAAAAGCCTGAGAGCATTCATTGTCCACCGCCCAGAATCTGGGCAAGCACGCCATCATGAAATTGATGTGCCATACTGATGAACTTCTCCGGACATAATTTTCCATAAGCCCTCACAACTGATAGTATCAAAGGCCTTGGCCAGATCTACAAACGTCGTATATAGACCTCTGTTGTGCTCCTGAAATTTTTCCTGGACTTGTCGGACACTAAACATCATATCAGCTTTTTCTCGGCCCCTTCTGAAGCCACGCTGATTGTCAGGTAGATGACCTTTTTTTCTGGGTGTAGCATCAGCTTATTAAGGAAGGTTCTGGCAAGAATCTTGACAGCAATGACTAAGAGAGAGAACCCCTTGTGATTGTCACAGGGATAATAGACCAGACACTGAGGTCCTTTCTCAATCTAAATCACCAAGCATTCGGACTCTACTGCAGAGAGTGCAACTCTGTTGGGCTGGCCACATCGTTCGAATGCCAAATGGACACTTGCCAATAAACATTTTTTTATGGAAAACTCACATGGGACATGTGCTCACAAGGTTATCAGAAAAAGCAATACAAAGCCTCTCTTAAGAACTTTAGAATTGATCGTATGACATGGGAAACACTGGTACGGGACCGCCCAGCATGGAGGACCCTCATCAGAGGGCTCTGGGAGCAAAGCAGAATTTAAGTAGCCCAGAAGAAAAATGAGATGTGCAAAGTAGAAACCCCGGAATGTTCACAGGGACTATTTGTGTCTGACCTGAGGCAGAGCATCCCGAGCTTGAATTGGTCTGATGAGCCACAGTCGGTCATATCGTAACTCAACTCTAACAACGATGTCATTTGGTCGTCTTGGAGAATGGAGGATGACAACCAACCAACCAACCAACCAACCAACCAACCAACCAGCATTCATTATTAACTTTCAGGACTAGAAGTGGTTCTTTCTTAGAAGAGGTAGCAATTGAGATGGATTTTAAAAGATAAAATTGGTTCCTTCAAACGGTGCATTTTAACATGGCAGGTAGACTTTCAAGGCAGAGAGAACAGCACAAGCAAAGGCTCAGAGAGAAGAGAGAACAAGGCACAGAGGGAGACCAGGGAACAGTACTGGCATGAACACGGTCTATACAGAGGGCAGTGATAAGAGACAAGGCAGCATCAGGTTATAGAGAGTGTTGGATTCAAGGCAAAGGAGACTGAACTGAATTCAGCGGACAACAGGAAGCCAGCAGCAAATCTTGATCAGAGGACTAGTGAAATCACTTAGATGCCTAAGAAAGACTTCTCTGACAGAGCTATAAAGGATGGATCATAGAAGGGGAAAGAGAGAACGCAAGAGTAACTGTCAAGAGGCTAATGTAATAGGTAATGAGGACCTATACTGTAAGTGGCAATAAAAAGAAAGAGATCCGGGGACAGACCCTTGCAGAAAATATAGATTAAGGTGTTAAGAAAAGAAGGTAGTGTTAGTGACAGAGATCAAAAGGACTCTTCATGAGACAGAAGAGGGAAAAGGTGTATATGACATCTTTGAATCCATGACAGGAGAGAGCATCCTTTGGAGCAGATGATCAAATGCTGTGAGGAAGTCAAAGTATGACTTTTAAAAGAGCTACTGGAGTTGCCCAATAGCAGACATTTGGTAACTTTCAAAAGAGCATTTTCAGTAGAGTGGGAGGGACAGGAGTCCATTTGTAAGGAAATAAAGCAAAAGTAAGGCAAAAAAGGGGATGCCCCCAGATAGGTGAATAATTTTTTCATGAAATTTGGCGGTCAAAGGAAGAGAAAGAATAGGCAACTGGGGTTGACAGGCCAATGTATGAGTTCTGGCTAAAAGGATGGTGTTGGGAAGCATCCAGAAGGTTTGGAGGCTGAAAAGTCAGTGGGAAGGGAAAGAGTGGAGATGTATAAGAGTCCGGGACTGATCTCTGGAGTAAAGTACCGGATTAAGTAGAAAGGACTGAAATCAAGGGCACAAGTGGATTTAATAAGCAAATTTCAGACAAGATACTTTTTTTCCCTAAAAAATGAGCAACCTCGGGGGCAGCTAGGTGGCGCAGTGGTTAGAGCACCAGCCCTGAAGTCAGGAGGACCTGAGTTCAAATCTGGTCTCAGACACTTAACATTCCCTAGCTGTGTGACCCTGGGCAAGTCACTTAACCCCAATTGCCTCAGCAAAAAGCAAAAAAAAAAAAAAAAATGAGCAACCTCCTCCGCATACAATCACTGGATCCAAATAATGAGTGAACACTGATTCGGGACAAGTAATTTCATTCACATGCTCTTGGGGAAGATGACAGCTTCCTGACTGACAGAGCAAGGGAAGCAGAAATGTTTGCATCAAGGAAAACAAAACCCAGACTCCATGACCAGTATCAATTTTGGAGAAAAGAAGATGCACATATGAGAAAAATGACATTAAGGGGTGATGAGAAAAGTGAGGAGGGGATTTACTGCATGACTTGAAGAAAAACAACACAACGCATATTATAGCAAAAAGGTCTCTGGCTTGGGAACCAGTTTTTTTCAAGTGAGAAAAAGAAAATGAACCAAAGTTACAGGGTTAAAATTGGATTATTGGCAGGTTTTCTTTAAGGAATACCTTCCTAAAATATAGAGCTCTCTCTGCAGTCCTAGGATATCCTGTTTAAAGGGACCTTAGTGGCCATCTAATTCAATCCAGATCTGACCAAAAATGTCCTCTATACCAACTTCAACAAGTGGTCATCCAGCCTTGCTGAAGCAATGACTGGATGAATGAGACAGGCTCCAAAAAGTGAGCCCTTCTTTTTGTTCTGAGGTCATTGGGGTTAAGTGAGTTGCCCAGAGTCACACAGCTAGGAAGTGTTAAGTGTCTGCCTCCGGATTTGAACTCAGGCCCTCCTGATTTCAAGGCTGGTGCTCTACCCACTGTGCCACTCAGCTTCTGCTCACAATAATTTTTAAAAAGTAAGTTCATATCCCTCAGGTTAAGAACCCCCTTGTATAGATTCGTATTTAAAAATGGTCTGGATGAGATGACTTTTGATGTCCTTTCCAGTTCTGAGGTTCTGGGATATTTTTAAGCCGGGCACAATGGGGCAGGAATTTCTGAACTGTCATTTTACTGGGGATGTATTCTGGGAAAATCTGAGGCCGGATACATCGTCGATGAGTACCTGCTCGCCCAAGAGGGAGAGGGGCAGACAGATCACAATTCCCAGCCAGTCTCCCAAACGAACAGGGGTCTGAAATGTTCATCAGAACGGCTCCCAAACAAACACACATGGCTTACTTGATCAGCAGCCTGGAGTCGTAGAAGAAATAGCAGCAGAAGGAATGAAATCCAATGAGCCAAATACCCCATTCTGACTTAGGACAAACAATTCCATCTGGGTGCTGTTGGGGATGGAGGCAGCTCCTGCATTCTGATGGGAGAAACCCAGCAGAGCTACTTGGATAGAAGGAAGCCAAACCAAGACTCGATTACCAAGATCAGTCATAGAGAAAATAGATATGAAGAATGGCGTGATTTGTGGAAGGGAGTGAAATGAGTTTTTAAAATGCTGAACTTTATACAGTCACAGACTTTTGAACCATTTTGTGCCTTCCCTGTGTTGTGCCAACCCACACCAACCCCAAATAATGACTCTTTCTTTCTACTAAGGCACCAAGGTGTAGGTGGTTAGGAGTCAGGAAGAGGAACAAGGATCAGGAGAGTGCGACGCAAGCCAAGGGATACAGCACGGCAGAAAGAAGTTTACCTTCAGAACATTTCTCCTACATGTCCCCTTCTCTCCGCCCACAGCCACTGACTTATTTAGGGTCTCATTACCTCATGCCTGCATTATGACAACAGTCATCTCAGTTTGTCTCTCTGTCTCAAGTCTCTTCCCATTCCATCCCATCGTCCACTCACGGCCAAAGTGATTCTCCTAAAGCACAGGTGCTCCCCTGACCATGCTGCTCCCCTACCCTAATTCCACTCAGTAAAGTCTAGTATCTCCCGGTTATCTCTAAGATGGAATCGAAAATGCTTTGTTTGGCAAGGAAAGCACTTCACAGTTCAGCCCCTTCCCTACCTTTCCAGTCTTCCTCACTTGATGGCCCTCTATACTCTACAATCCTGGCGTATCATCCCTTCCTTCTCCGTGACCCTCCATCTTCCGGTCTTGTGCCTTGCCAGGGACCCCCCCCCATCCTTGCCCAGAATGCTCTGGCTCCTCAAATTTGCCACCTGGATACCTTTCAAGGGCAGTTTTTGCTTTTCTTTCTCTCCTCACTGCTTAACATAGTGTCTGGCACTGGGTTCCACTCCTGGCCCTGTTTCCTATCCGTGACATCTTGGGCAACAATACTGGCTAGTTAGTTAGCATTAGTTAAGAGTTAATGCTAGTTAGCAAAATGCTAAGTGCTTGACACAGATTACCTCATTTGGATCTCAAAGCCACCTTAAAAGCGTGGCCTATTTATTATCCCCATTTCATAGAAGAGGCAACTGAGACTGGAGTTAAGTGATTTACCTAGTCACACAGCTAATAAATATCTCAAACAGGATTCTAACGAGCTCTTTCTGACTCCCAACACTAGGCCATGTTGCTACTTCCCCTCTCTGAGTTTTAGTGTCCTTAGCTGTAAAATTAGGGGAATAGATGAGATAACCTCCGAAGTCCTTTCCAGTGCCCCAAATCATGAATCCTAAAAAAAGCCAGCAAAAGGGTTATAAACAGACAGCTGAGTGGGCCTGGATCCTGGGAGGCAGAAGAGGCAACAATAGATAGACAGGAAGGCCTCAGGCCAGCAGAATGGTACACCTGAAAAGGGAGTCAAGCACAAGGCCTAAAGACCAAGGTCAGAGGTCTGGATATCTAGAGGAGTGAAAAGGCAAGAAGCTTCAGGACCATAGATGAGAAGTGAACAGGGCAGGCAAGCAATGAGCATTTATCAAGTGCTTTCCATGTGCCAAGGATTGTCCATGAACAGGAGATTAATAAAGAAGATTCTTCCTGCTCCCCTACTTTTTTTCAGGGATTTTCTGTACTAAATATGGTTAAGAGTTAATCCTTGACAAGTTCACCAGCCCCCCCCCCCTCCCCGGCAGCTGGAAATAGGCAACTGGCACTCATGGCAGAGATGGGGAATAGAGGGGAAGTGAAATAACTGTCACTCCTGGTGAGGAAATCCTGCCCAGTCTCTGTGCTACAGAACCAAGGAGGGACACATGGTCTGTGGCTGTAGGTTATAAAACAATGCCATGGCCTGTATTTTACTCAGGATGGACTAGTCAAGGTTTGGGGTAGGGATTGCTTGCTGATTCTCAGGATGTGGAGCTGAAAGGCATCAGAGAAGCCAGCCAGGCCAACTCACTCATTGTACAAATGAGGGGAACTGATGACCAGAGAGGGGGAGATATTTGATTATGGTCACACAGCTAGACAAGTAGTAGAGTTGGGACTTGAAGCCAGGTTGTCTGATTCCAAGTCTACCGCTGTCATACCTGTAATGGAAAACCACCCTTCAGCAATCTATCTATTACACATTTCACCAAAGTTTGAGTTAGTAAAATTCTTCTTTAAAAAGCAAACACTACCAAGGCTTGCTGACTACTTGTCAGGGATGTTGTAGAGGGAGTTCTTAACCAGCTTGGGGTGGATCTGGACGTGCTCAGAGGTTCCTTCCATCGCTGCTATTCTCTGCTATCTAGCACCCTTTATAAGGGTGAGAATCTGGGCCACTTCCCAAAAGCTTAGATCTGGGGTGGGGGGAAGAAGATTTTGGACAGCCAGAGGACACTCAGAAGGTATCAGGTATCTGAAGGATGGCAGGGGGGCGGTTCAAAAGCAAAGGCGGTCAGGTGCCAAAGATAAATAACCAACTACAATCGTGCAGAGGATCCTAGAAGCAGCTACCAGATGGTTGGAAGTCTTCTCTGCTGCTTTTGGCACAAGTGCCATGGGTTTCCAATACCCAAATCAACCTTACTGAGAAAGGCGTGGACTTCCTTCTTCCTCATTTTACTCCAGTCTCCCCAGTTCACTTTCTCATCTTCCTTTCCAATCTCTATCAATTCCCTACTAAGAGGAGGAGCGTTATTATACCCTTGCGCCTGCCCAGTCAAACTCCTATTCTTATGATTATCTTACCATCTTCAACCTCCCCCCCCATTACTTCCTTTTCTTTCTGATGTGTAGGTACAGTGTTTGAGGATTTCCCCATTCACAGGGAACCTCCAGAATGTCTCCCTTCCTACTAGTCAGGCTCTGCTGTAATCTGATCTGCCTCTCCTTAATTTCCCAAAAGGCTTTGACTAATCAAAATGACTTTTCAGGCTCTCTTTATGCTAGCTACAATAAGCTCCATTACAAAAATATGTTTAAAGGTTAACGACAAAAATCCCTAAGCCTTGCCCATGGCTCCCAAACTGGCTAAATGACCAGCAAGGATGAGAGGCTGGGAGATTTGGAGAAGGCGATCCATCTGGAGAGTGAGTCAAACTTCCATCATTGGAGAGTCGAGCTTCCATCGTCTATTTGCTTTCTTTACCTTCTTAATGGGACATTCCCATTTAGCAATGGTGGAGCATCACTCCAGGAGAACAGACAAGGTGTAGACAGACAAGCTGTGTACTCAGACCATTGGGATCAAATAAAGCGAAATAGGATGGCGAAGGGAGCGGTGGAGCACTGAAGGTGCTTCAGACTTTTCTAAGCTAGAAATTCAAACTGAAAGGAGGCAGGTAGAGTATAAATCACAGAGTTAGAGACGTAAATATGCCTTTCTTGCTTGTTGTAATCATCACTATAATCTATATTATACTGTGCTTTAAGTACAATGTTTGTCTGGAAACAGCCTTGTGAGATCAATAGTACAAAAACTATTAATCCCATTTCATGGATGAGAAAGATGAGGTTCTGAGAGCTCAGGCAACTTACTCAACTTATTCACTTGGGCCTCAAATCCTGAGTCTAGGATACTTTCCATTTATAGAAAGAATTCTTAACCTGAGGTTTCTGAACTTGTTTTTTTTTCCCCCCCAAAATATTCATCTGCTATTTCTTTGTTATCCTATGTATATTTTATTTTACACATTTAAAAACACGATTCTGAGAAGGTGTCTGTAGGTTTCCAGACTGCTCATGGGCTTCATGACCCAAAGAAGGTTCAGATCTCCTGGATTACCCCAAGCTGCCTTCTTTGTAGATGACCCCCTTGGAGGAGCCAATCAGGGACACTTTACCTGGAACTGGCACGCCAAAAGTAACTCAGCTCCTAAGTATCTGATGGAAGGCCAGAAGCCAGGCCTTCGTGACCCTGAGGGCAGCCCTCTTCCCACTGTGTCAGGTTACTTCTCCCTCTATATGAGAGATCACTCTGGTGGGCAGCAAGGCAGGGGGGAAATCTAAAGGAAATGAAGGAAGTCGAGCTGAGTTGTGAAGTGAAGCTTGAGAATCGAACAAATGGAACAATAGAGGCAGGAGAAGGGGCTCTGGCCAAACTGTTCCCCACCCAGGGGTCAGTGGGAGCAAGATTGGGGCAAAAACAGTTCTTAGAGCCAGGCCAGATTTAGCATCTCAGTATAGCCAGCTGTGGATTCTCGAAGCTTTCTTCCTGTAATTCTTTCTACCTACTTTGTCTTACCTGGGATTCTTCAACATGGGTAACCCAGGAAAGCCTGACTTTTCCTTTTCTAGTGCTTGTGACAAGGACCTAGGAAATGGTTACTTTAGAAGGTGGCCCTCATGATGTTTCCCCAGAGAAAAAGGGCAGTTCCACAAAGCTCCTTGAAAGCTCGAGTGGGTCAAAGTTGGGCAGAAAGTAGGCAGGAAAGCTTTGGTTTTCGTGTCTGGAAAAAGCCAAGAACGCAACGTGTTAAATGAAACAGGCACTTAAGGGGTCGTGTACCCTAACCTCTCTACAACTCTCCATCAAGAGGGAAAGAAGGGGTCCCTGGCTTGAAAAACACAGGCAGGTGGGAAATTACAGGCTCACCAATCTAAGATAAAGCCCATTAGGAAACAGCACTAGGAAATAGCTAGACAAAGCATTATGTCTAGAGAGCTGGTGATTGAGACCCAGCTAGAGGAAAACTGGTTTGACCCTAACATAAATAGAGGCATTTGGAACCACGTCAACTCCCGGCTGGCAGTCCCGTGGCTGCATTTCCCCCAGCCGCCTCTGGCTTGTTCTCCCTCATCCCAGAGAAGATGCGCTGCTGTATTGCAGAGGTGGTGAAGAGACTCATTACCATCTTGTTGATATCCACCTTGGAAATCCCAAACAAACCACTGCAGGGTAGGCAGGACCCCAAAGGCCATCCGGGTACCCAGAAGAAGGCAGAAGTCCCTCTTACATACAACATTTGGGATGTGACCAGACAGCCTCTACTTGGGGAGGGGGGCGAGTTGGGGGATGGGACCCCTTCCCTCCTGAGGTGGCCCATTCTCTTTCTGGATGACTCGCGGTTGGAAAGTTTCTCCTTGTAGTTAGTTGAGCTCCAATCTGCCTCTGCGACTTCCACTCTTTGTCCCTCTGGGAGCATGCAGAACAAGCCTGACCCCACCACATCCATAAGGCGTCACTTCAAATACTTAGAAAGCTATCTATCATCCTCTCCCTTCCTCTCCCTGGGATGTCTCCTCCACTCCCTCCCAAGTCTTCTCTTCTCTGCCCAGGGCACCACCATGTTCTCACTTCCCCTCATTGTCCCGGCTGCCCCCATCATTCCACCTTGGTAACGTATCGTCCTCAAAGTATGACGCCCGGAAGAACCGAGGACTACGCTCTGGCCGGGAGATGAGATGACCAAGGCAGACTAGAGGGCAGGAGTGGGAAGTCATTACCTCCCCAGTCCCTGATGCTGTGTCTCTACCCTGCCACGTTGTTGACCTCCAATGAGTCTGCAGTCTACTAAAACCCCTTGGAGCTTTTTCACTCGGCCTGTTGTCTAGCCAGGGTTTCTCATCCCCTTACTTGAGCGGCTTAAGAGTTTATATTTGTCTTGATTCATTTTCATCCTATTTGTTTCAACCCATTATTCTGGTCCGTGGAGATTTATTTTTCGGCACACGGATCCCGTCGTCGTCCGGTGTGTCGGCTATTCCCCCCCCGCTTCGTGTCATCTGCCACTGTGACAGGCACAACACCTATGTCTTTGTCCATAACGCCAATAAAAATGCTGAGCAGAACAGGGTTGACTTTCAGGTCAACTCGAAATAAGGAAACAAGAGCATTAAATGTCCCAGATCAATACCATGTCCATAAATTGACATTCATTACTTCACATCCAAATCCCTTTCCTTCTTGATTGATTAAAGTGAGGGGCTGCAAAGAAGCGGTTTTCTCTGCCTGGGGAAATCCCCAATTGTCCACGCTTCCATTAGACCAAACTTGTTGGGCATGGTTCACTTCACACCCGCACAAAACAGTCGTTTCACAAACACAAGTCAGAGAGCCTCTGAGAAGAGCCACGCGAGGAGCAGTCGGTCGGCCTGCGCCCACCTCTCCCTTCCCCCCGAGAGGCTCGTGGTTAATGACGGCCCCAAATGAGGAAAGCAGACCCTGTGCTGGAGCTCGCTCCCAGTTCAGCTGAACGCACACACATGCATATGGCCACACGGCTTCTGCCAGGACTGATTGAGGGTTTACATTCAAGATAGTGTGGCTCTGTAATTCCTCCTCTCCTTGTAGCCAGCTTTCATCCTAATTAATTCCAATTTCACATGAAATCCCATAAAATAAACATTTACAACACAAATAAAATGAGTCACCAAGCAGCCAGATTGCCCCAGTACTTGACAGAAAGAATAGGCGTTGACTCAAATTTAATTTGGCAAAAGCAATTCGATTTCATAAACTACATGCTCGGTGCTGCTGAGACAAAGAGGAGACATGATACTGACCACTGCCCTCGATGGGTCTGTCGTCTAACAGCGGGCTAAGACCAGTGAAGAAGGACTAACAGAGCGTGCGAAAACGAGAGGCCCAGGGTAAGGACAAAGAGCCGGAAAGATCACAGAATCGGGGTGACAGCCAGAAAAGACCTCCAAGGTCAGCTAAATCTGCCGCTTCATTTTATGGGTAGAAGAAACTGAGGTCCAAAGGGACACAGCTGGGCTCAAAGCCGGGCTTTCAGACCTTGGAGCTTGGGCTCTTTTCCTCCTGTATCCCAAGGTGCCATCAAACCTGATGAGAAATTGAATTGAAATTGAACTTTCAGCTAGGGCATTCAGAGCTTGAAGGGAAGGAGCGTGTGAGTAGGCAAAGATGAGGTAGGGTGAAGAGAGCGAAGGTAGAGGGGAAAAGAAGGAGAAGAACCAGCACTCCTGGTGAAGGCCTCAAGCCTCCAACCCAACGACTTCACCGGCAAAGAAATCCCGATGGAGTTGGGCACTATAGACCAGTTAGAGGAGTCCTCAAGAGAAGCCATTCCAGGAGCCTAACTGCAGGGAAGGCTAGCTCTGGACATCTGCGCTCAGACTACGTTCTACCTGGAGTCCCCGTGTCTTACTCGGCTCCCTCCTCGTCCAAGCGTGTGGCCAAACGCTCACTTCTATCGGAAGGGGAAAATTTGCAGCCCCGATCATGAGCCTTTGGCTTTGTGGCATTCATTCCCCATATGGGGCTGCAGTATGACTCCCTGTTCCCTCTCCCCATTGGCCCTGCCATTGCTGCAGTCTGATTCCTCTTCCCCAGGATCACCTTTCAACTCTCTGAGGACAGCTTTTATGCTACCCCCACTATCTAATCTTCCTTTGACAGGCTAAATATCTCCTCTCAACAGGAATTATTTGCATATGGGTGGGTTTCAGGAAGTTCTTGAACCTGGTGATGTGTGGGGAACAATCTCAAATGGGAGATTTTTCCATTTTTCAAAAAGAGGTAAAGAGAACTTATTTAACTAAGGAGTGGCAGTATAGCACAGTCCCGCAGTATCAAATGGATCCCCACGGGCCACACGTGACTTAAAAAACTACAAATCGACATTATCTATGTTGTGCTGTACTTTTATCAATTCTGTTAAATACTTCCCAATGGCACTTTTCATCCCATTCTAGCCCAGGTGGGCCTACGGGGAAGCACGTTTGACATCCCTGGCATAGTGTATACAGCTGGGGAGCATCAGGAAAAGCTGGATTCCCATCCTGCCTCAGCCACACGCAAACTGTTTGACCCTGGGCAAGTCACTTAGTGGCTTGCATTAGTGAAGAGAGTTCCTTTATGGGGAATTCCCTGTATCCATGCAATCACGGGACTGAACAAATAAATCAAACAAGCAGAAACAAAGGAACAAACAAATAAAAAACCAGATCGTGGCCATGAAAGCTAAAGACGGAGCCTCAGGGTCAAAGAGCTAGGTCCCCTCCTTGTTTTGGGACTTCCTTTAGGAAGTCAGACACTAAACTTGGCCTTTTCCTGTGTCTCAATCAATAAAATCAAACACCTGTTTATAATGAACTGTTACATCTTCCGCCACTAGTCAAAGTCACATAATGAATTATATGGGCTTCTTCCTAGAGATATATACCAGGGGAACACCGATTAATTCTGATGGTTAGCTTTTTCCTTCCTTGAAGGATTGTGACAATCTGGGGGGGGGGGCACATCACTCAGAGAATGTTGTACCTTATTTATGTGCCCAGCACTTAGCACAGCACACAGTAGGTCTATAATAAATGCTTGTTGGCTGTGACCGCCGACTGGGGTTTTTGGATTGAGAAAAGAGCGCTGGGTCTGGAGCCAAGGCATCAGGTGGAGAACCCAACTTTGCTACTACGGACAGATCACTTCCCCCTAACGGACCTTCTCTACAAAAGTAGGACTTCTTCAAGGTCCCTTCCAGCTCCAAATCTGCTCATCCTCCTAGGGATGCAAAGGAAGAAAGCTGGGTTCCTGTCTCCAACAAAAACTCACAATCCTAGCCGGGGAGACAAGGTCCAGCTTCCTAATAGTCAGAGAACAATCGGAAGGTAGTAGAAAGGTAAACATGGGCTACTTACAGGAGACAATCTTGAAGTGACAAGGGATGGGGCAAGAGAGAAGGGGGCGCTCACCGCTCAGTACTGGGGATGCAGCCTCCATCTTTACTTGTCAGAATGCACTCCTTTTCAGTAGCCTGCAAGCTGTTGCTGATGGTTTGGGAAGCAAATAGAATGCAAGCTCTCTGGGCGCAAGGACTGTCATTTTTGGTTAGGTCATGACATCCTGGCGCCTACTAGCATGGTGTGCAGCACATAAGTAGGACCTTAGTAAATCAGTCCTTGGAAGTAGGGTAAAGTAGAAAGAGCCCTGACTCTGCAGGCAGAGAACCAAGGATGGAATACCACCTCCGCTGCTGTGTGACCTTCAGCAAATCACTTACTTGCCATGGACCTCAGTTTCCTTACCTGTAAAATGGAGTTGAATGAGATGGTTTCCAAGGTGACTTCCAATTCTAGATTGAGGATCCTATGACTTCTGTGAATCTCCACTTTACAAATGAGGAAACCGAGACTCAGAAAGGTTAATTAGTTGGCCCATGTTAACACAACTAATGAGCATCAGAGGCAGGATTTGATTCTAGGTCTTCCTGATTTCCAGATCAGAACTCTAGCCACCATGTCACATACCTCCCGTTTCTAGTCTTGCATTTTAGAACCAAGTAGAACATGTCTAATCGCACTTCTTGTCCAGCCATTTCATTTGTCTTCAACTCTTGGAGTTTTCTTGGCAGAGACACTGGAGGGGTTGGGCCACTGCCTTCTCTTGTTCATTTAGAAACGAGGAATTCAGGCAAACAAGGCTAAGTAGCTTGCCCTGGGTCACTGAGTGTCTGAGGCCAGATTTGAACTCATGAAAATGAGTCTTCCCGACTCCAGACCCAGTGCTCCATCCACTGCAACGCTACCTACCTGCCTCAAAGCATAGCATTTCTACCTTTCGAAACATTTTACAAAATTTTAAAAAGCCATCCTTTGCTTTTCCATTATTTCACTTCAAAATATATCTTTCTCTCTCCCCTCCCCAATAAACCGTCCCTTTTAACAAAGAATAAAAGAGGGGAGAAAAGCAGGTGAGCAAAACTAACCAACCAACACACCCACTAAGTCTGGCAATATAGTCAACACTTCATATCAGTAGTCCCCTACCACTGTAAAGAAGGGAGAGCAGAGCACATGCTCCAGCACAGGCTCCATCTTTTAGGATGGGCATCCACTGGGCCACTAGGCCATCCTCTGAATCACCGAAATGGGTGAGCTCCACCACTTTTACACTCTGGGTACTTTAGAATCAATCCTCTCTTCTTCAGGACCAAACTTGTTCATTACCATTACAAAGGGCCTTTTTTTTTATTGCTCTTTTCATTTACACCGGTCTATTGTCTTCCTGGTTCTGCTTATTTGACTTGACATAAGTTCATATAAGTCTTCCCACGCTTCTCTGATGTGAAGTCTTTCAACAGCTCAGAAACTCAGGAATATTTTCCCACTTTATGAAAGATATGTTTAATTTCTCTGAGTCCAAGGCTTCATGGTCTTTATGCTCAGAGCAGTCTAAAATGAATATGATTCTGTTCAAATCTAATATTTAGGTTAGGCAGGAAATTCGACCTCATCAAGCCAAATATTGCATCTTTTCCTAAGATGTTAAAAAAACCCAACAACACACTTTTAGACTTGCCATCTCTTATGGGTCTAGTCACTATTTTTTTTTTTTTGCTTTTTGCTGAGGCAATTGAGGTTAGGTGACTTGCCCAGGGTTACACAGCTAGGGAATGTTAAGTGTCTGAGACCAGCTTTGAACTCAGGTCCTCCTGACTTCAGGGCTGGTACTCTATCCACTGCACCACCTAGCTGCCCCAGTTCTAGTCACTGTTATGGGTGCTAAAGCCACTATAGAGCCAAAGCACCTATCCTCACAGAACTTACAATCTAATTAGGAAGACAAGACGTATACCTGGAACAAAGAGCCCAGTACAGGACAGTACCTAATCGTGTATCAGGCAGAATTAGGCAGACTGTTGTTAAGAGAAGGGGAAATTAATGTGGGCTGAAGTAGTCAGAAAGCTTTGGGAAGAGTACGACCCAGATATGCTCATGTCACAGTGGTGCCCGATGGAAGGGCAACAAATAAATCTGCATGAAAAACTTGTGAGGTTGGGGTTGCGTTAGGGAACAAGACACGCTGCTCAGCAGCAACTTTTCAAGGTTTACAATATCACACGTACTGTTCTTCCACAAAAACTTTACTCTGAGATGTTGCCTCATCAGTAGCAGCAGACAACAAGGTCTGGTAGATACTGTACTAAATGGGAAACTTGGGGAACAGAGGGTGAGAAGCAGACAATATAACTATCTACTACTATCCGAGGATAACACAGTCAAACAGAAAAAGTCATTCCCAGAAGACTGCTCACATTCACCTTTGCCTTGGGGAAACTTAAAATGCGTTAAAAAATGGACAGCTACGTGGCTCAGGGGATGGAGTGCTAGGCCTGGAGTCAGGAAGAACTGAGTTCACATCCAGTCTCAGACACTTAGTTACATGACCTTGAATAAGTCATTGAACCTCTGTTTGACTCAGTTTCCTCAAACTGCAAAATGGAGAAAACCACAGTACCGACGTCACAGGGTTGTTGTGAGGATTAAATGAGATATCTATAAAGTATTTAGCATAGTGACTAGAATGTGGGAGGTGCCATATAAATGCTTATTTTCTTACCTGTTCTTAAAAATACAGTCTATTCCACAGTCTTGTGTGCTCCCCTTCTCTTTCCATAGTACTGGTGGCAAAGTGACTGAAAAGTCAGCAGAATCACCAGTATGATTCATTCATTTTCAACTGCCCCCAAAACATTAATTGTTGATACTCTAAAACCAAGAGTCTAAATGTTAGGTCTAAGCCCAAGGACCAATGAGTGAGTTGCTATACTCCAGTAGCATTAATTATCTCACTACAAATTAAACCTGAAGACAAAAGGAAGTCGTAGTTCAACAGAAGGATTGCTCATGGACTCCTTGGAGAGGCAAACAAAAAAGTTCACTGTGAAAACCCATGTTGAAAAATAATGGGATCAGCAGTTAGGCTTAAAACATGAAAGATTCAATTCTAACCAAGCAGGATTTCTTGGTGTTTGCCATGGGCCAGATACTATGCTAGGAGCTGACATGGAACCCCGCTTCCCCCTCACCCCCACCCCAAAGCAAAGCAGAGCAAAGCACTTCTTGCCTACTAAGAACTTACCTTCCAGTAGGGCCTGAAGAGGAGGTGAAAGAATTGTAAAGTACAAAGACCCTTGCAAAACCATAGGATTTAGAGCTGAAAGGAGACCCTCAAGGTTTGAATTCTCTAAGGTGAAATTCAATCCAGATAGACGTAAAGGACTACACTTGTTGGCTATGTTATAGTGGGGAGTCCTTTCACGTATGGATAAGAACAGACAGTCACTGAGATCCTTTCCAATGCTAACAATCTGTGAGTCCCTGATTTAGTCCAATCGTCATTTTCAGAGGAGGAAAAGATGGAGAAAAATGAAGAGGCTTAATCAAAATCATATAGGTGGCAAGTGACGCAGCTGAGATTAAAAGCCAGGGCCTCCGGTCTCAAAGGCAACGTTCGTTCCACTCTAGCACCATAAATATTTCCCTTAAGAAGATAACTGGCATCGGTCCAACCATTTTGAAAAACAATTTAGAATTCTGCTAAGAGCGGGACTCAAACTTCCACACCCTTTAATGCCCAAGATCTTTCTGCTAGGCTTGCGTGCAAAGGAAGTCACGGACAAGAAGAAGAGCCTTCGATTTGCCCAAACATTTACCGCATCCTTTGCTGCGGTAGCAAAACCTGGAAACCAAGTAGACGTCCATCAACTAGGGGAATGGCTAGACGAGGTGATAAAGATTTGAAGGAAATATTACTGTGATGGGAAAATAGTATAATGAATACAGAGGGATAAGGGAGGACTTCAATGAACTAATGCAGAAAAAAGTAAGCAGATCCAGGAAAACAAGGTTCCCACATCTACATTAATGTAAATAGAAAGACCAGCAACCAATTAAAAGCGAATACCGTGAAATAACGACCCAGCTTGGCTCCAAAGAAGAGCTCCGAAAAGGGAGCCCCTCCCTTCCTTGCAGAGGTAAAGATTTCTGGGTACGGAGTGCTGCCTATGATGTCAAAATGTTGCTGAACTGTTTTTTTTCCCCTTAGTTTTTCTTCTTTCCATTAAAGGATAGCTTTCGGGGAGGGAGAGAAGGGAAAGATACATCGGGAAGTGTAGAAGACGTAAAAACAAAAGATATCAATACAATTTTATTTTTTTAAAAAAGAAGTGAACTGGAAGGCATTGGAGTGGTGACAACCGACATCATAAAAATGAAATTGACTATATCTTAACAGACAGGAAACATCTGTAGCAGAAGTTTTAGAATCAGCTGTCTGTGTACAGTCAGATCATTCACTGGTTAGAGCAAAGGTCAAACAAAATACCAAATTGGAAGAAAAGATAAAGATGAGAAGATACTGTATATGATTATGGGAGCTCCAGCCTGACCTGTTTAAACAAGTTGCTAACAGCACAAAATTAAAGACAGTGACTCGCATTTTTTAGAGGAGCTTAACCAATGAAAACAGTCCCCACCACAAGGAGTACGAATGATCTCAAGAAAATGCCTCAGTCAACAAACACTTAATCTCTTGCCAAGTGGAGAGATATGGCAGCCAAGGACAACAATGGCTGATGGAAGGCTATGAGCAATATCGCTTCACAAAACATCAAAAAGTAGTGGAGGAGAAAGAGGACCTGCTGAGGGCTTGGCAGGAGATCTAGCTAAGGCTAGTTCATACTGTGAGAATTTGCAGATTAAACCAGAATGAGGACTCCAGACATGAAATGGGATAGATCTGCTACTATTTTTATAATGATATCTTCATTTGTGAATCAAATAGAAAACCACGACATGTCGATTGAAAGTCTTCGGTACCAGATATATTTATTATAAGAAGATCTATACATTCAATTGGATCAACAACCATCAAAGTAGTTCACTGATACATATTTAAATATATTTATAGCCATATACGGAGACAGAAACAGAGAGACAGAGACAGAGACAGAGAGACAGAGAGAGAGACAGGAGAGAGAGAGAGATAGAGAGAGGGCTTGGAAAAACATTATAATGGATAATGGTCTAGGCCCAGAAGTGAATAGGAGATGAGGTCAGGCTGTATTGAACCAAATTGTTCATTGCCATAAAAACATTCTTTTCCCACCAATATTCTCCCAATGATGTCACTATATTTATAAATTACACATTCACATTATCAGTGACTACCTGCATGCAAAAACATGGCATAAAAGATATGGAGGACTACAAAAGGAGATGAGCTGTTCATGTAACTAGAACAAGAGGCAAGAGATAGGGAGCTTGAGAGAGACATTGGTATTTCCCACAATGCTCATAGCTGGTCCTTCTTTAAGGTTTGCAAAGCGTTTCACATGTATTGTCTCATTTGATCTTTATGAAGGATCTGTGTGATGATTATTACAGATATTATACTCGTTTTACAGATAAAGGAACTGAGGTTCAGACACATTCAAGAAAATGCCCATGGACATACAAGTCTATCAGAGGGAGGATTAAAACCCAGGTTTTTCCTGGTTGATGTTCTCTGCCTCTTCATAGATATTAAGAGAACTGGTAGAGGATTTCAAGCACTAGGAGATCCCCTATGAGAGACTTATAGAAAGAGAGAGACTAGAAGTGCCCAGAATGAGAAGAGAGTGTATGAAGAGGTTCTAAAAGTAGAAGAGTACTCAGTTCAACTCGAGCATGTCTGCTTTGTTTCAGGCCCAGTGCTAGCTATTTGGGCTAAAAAGGAAAAAAAAAAAATATATATATATATATACAGTATATATATATATATATATATACACATTATATATATATATATATGAAGGTCCCTGTCCTCGAGCAGGAAATGGAAACAACTCAATAAGTACAAAACCTATACAAAGTAATTTGCATTTGGGCAGAGAGGCTCCAGCAAGGAAGAATCCAGAAGGGCCCTTTGCAGTACACGAGCTGACCCTTGAAGGGAGCTAGAGATGCCAAGAAATTGAAGTGAAGAGGAATAACATTCCAGGCATGAGCAAACAGTCTCTACAAAGGCACGGAGGTAGGAGATTGAATGTTGTGTACAGAATATAGAAAGGATAAGCTAGTCCACCAACTTGGATGGAATTCTGCAGCTGAATCTTATTTCTTCTGGAAGTTGTAGTTCGATTGTTTTAGCCATATCTGACTCTTTGTGACCCTGTCTAGGGTCTTTTTGGTAAAGCCACTAGAGTGATTTGCCATTTCCCTCTCTGCATTATTTTACAGATGAAGAAACTGAGGCAAACAGGGTGAAGTGACTTATCTAGCATGCCTGAGGTGACATTTGAACTCAGGTCTCCTTTGGTTATATTTCTTTGATGACTCCCAACAATAACAACTGCCTTCCCCTTCCCCCCTCCCCCCCCCGCCAAGGGTGGACCTATGATTTCATCAGGAAAGGGAATTTCTGACCCAAAAACTCCCTTCCATGGTACAGAGAATCCACTTTTCTATTATTTATTTGCTTAGAATTTTCTAGGGACACTGAATGACGACGCCATGACTTATGTGTCTGAACTCAGGAGGTCCTGATTCCAAGGCTGGCCCTCTATCTCACATACATAATATTTTATATCCCAAAGTGGTTTAATCCATTAGCTTATCTAAAGTTCCCCCAAAACCCTGTGACATAAGTAGTGCACTTCAGTATGTGTGTTTTGCAGGTAAGGGAACCAAGGTATAGCGAGGCAAAATTACTTATTTGAGGTCACAGAGGTCATAAATGATGCATTCAATACTCAAAAGGCTAATCTTTGGTCTCCATGAGCAGTACTCCATCTCATTATTCCACATAGCTTCTCATGAAAGATCAAAGGCTTCTGACCTTTCCAAAGATGTTAAACTTCTCTGCTTCTTGGTCGTCGTCGTTGATCATTTGTTCTCAGGGAAGACCACTGGCATCACGGAGTGACGTCTTGATTTATGTGTAACTGGATTCAAATGAGGCACCAGAGGCCAAGACAAAAGTCAAGACCGCTGGCAACGTCACAGGGTGCAGTGGATGCCCTCAGCATCTTAAACTTCGGACCAAGCTCTAAGCATTCCACCGAGCCTGCTTTGTCGGCCACTGGGAAAAAAACAAAAACAAAAACAAAAACAAAAACAAAATGTCCTCACCCGCCCATTCCACCAGATTATATGTGCTTGATGACTATTCCTGTCCAGCCTACGACATGTTTGAGCTATGTGCACTGGACAAGTCATTTAAGTGACGCGTGTCTCATTTTCCCCCACTGTAAAACGGGGATAATAATAGCACCTACATCTCAGGCTTGTCGTGAGGACCAGATGAGATAATGTTTACAAAGCTCTTTGCACAGTGTCTGGAACATAGTAGATACTTAATAAATGTTTGTTCCCTTCTCCTTCGGCAATCCTACATACAGGGCAGGTAAACTCCCGATGCGGTAGCTATCATTTCTGAATGTCAAGCAATGGGCTCACCATGTCCCTAAAGGCCGCTTATTTTGAGACTACTTCCCACACATGATGCACCAGGACCATGTTTTAATGAGGTGGCAGTGCTCATCTGTCATACTGTGCTAACTTCATCTGAAAAGTACTTTTGCTAAAGAGAAAGCTTGTTTCTTTGCAAAGCAAAGCTTCCAAGATTAGAAAAACAATTGAGTGAAAGAGGCAAGGGGACTTTACAAAGGCACTCCAGTCCTATCAGAAATATATAGGACCACGCTCAGGTATATTGGTAACGATGAAAACTTACTCCTGATGACATGTGAAGGGACCCTCCCCTGTACAAATAACTACTTCACCACTTGCCTGATTGAGTAATGAGAAGACAGACAGCTTCAATCACTTCAATGGAGAGGCTGCTCAGGGTGGTACTTGTCCTTTGTGGGGGGGGGGGAGATCCAGAGTAGGGTTCTCAACTTCCCTACCTAGAACTTTCTGGCTTCAGCAGAAATAGAGCTTCAAGGGGAAGCATTTGAGAGATGAATCCCAGAGAAGTGGAAGGGGCTTCTCAGGCAATTTAATTCAATACCTTAGTTTTACAAATGAGCAAATTAAGGCCTTAGGAAATCATGGGACCTGTCCAAGGTGGCATCGGTAGTAAAAAGCAGAGTCAATATCTCTACCCTGATCCTCTGTTTCCACTGTACCACTTAGCTGAAATGTGACAATTTCTGTTCAATCTGAGAATGTCCAAGCTGGAAGAGGTTTTGAGGTTATCTAGTTTAACTACCTCATCGAAGAGGATAGTCGGGTACCAGACTGATAAGGGCCCCAGAATGCTGAAAGAGATCCTAGAGCTGGTATAGTCCAACTCCCCTTTTTGACAGATAAGGAAACTGAGGCCCATAGAGGTTCGGGGATATGCTGCAGGATCATCCAGGGAGTGAGATCAGAGGCAGAATCTGAATCTAGAATCGGCGCTCATACAAACAGTTAGTGGTGAAGCCAGATTTCCTGACTTCCATTTCAATTTTCTAGTACACCACATTGCCTCAGTCTTTCTTCCATTTTAAGCATCCCTTTTGACTTCCTAGTCTTCAAATCTCCCATCCTCCATGCCCCTTTTGATAGTGAGATAGGAATACCTCAAATCCAACTGGGGGTGTGAGGGAGAGGGAGAGGGAAAGGAAAAGAGGGAGTAAATAGAGGGGAGAAAAGAGGGACACAGAAGAAGGGAGGGAAGGAGACAGAGATTGATTTAATCAGGTCTATCAAGCAATGGAGTATTGGGGAAACATACAAATCCATCAAAATGACTTCTGTAAGTTGGGCCTTAACAGTAAGCCTAAAGATATAAGACACATGAGCTTTCCTGAAGAGAGGATAGAAATAGATTATCAATCAATACCTGTCATAGACCCAAAGGCCTCCCATCTGCTGCCACCAGACAGAAGTAGAAGCCTGACACTCTGCTCTCCAAGGGAAGAGAAAGGAAAGCGAGACACAGATGAAACAACAAAAGATCAGAGATATGGAACAGTGCAGGGGTTGTGGGCACACCAATTCAGTTGATGGAATTGTCCGTTGGTCTAACCATTGTGGACAAAAATTATTATTATTAGATTGTTTATATCTTTTGATCCCCAGACCCCTCTGCTAGGCACATACCCCAAGGAAGTCAAAGACAGAGAGCAAGCTTCCACTTACGGTGAGATATTTGAAGTTGCACCTTTTAGTGCTGGAAATGAAGTGGGTGCACATTAATTGGGGAAGGGCTGAACAAATTATGGTACATGAATGTATTTGGATATGGATATTTGGTACTTAAAGAAATAAGAAATGTGAGAAATTTAGAATGGAAAGCTTTTCAAAACCTGGCTTCTTCTCACTTCCCTAGTCTTCTCACTTTCCTTCCCTCTATCCACTCTACAATCCAGGTAGGTTGGCTAGCCTATTTACAATTCCTCAAACATGATATTCCATCTCCCATGCCCATTCCTTTGTACTGGTTGCCCCCCAAGCTAAAATGTTTTTCCTCCTCTTTTTCACCTTCCGTTTTCTTCCAAGACTCAGCTCCAAACCCACTGCCTGCTAGCTTATGTGCAAAATGTTCCGAATGCTAGGAGATGTGGCTCCTGTGTTGTTTCGTTGTGTATGACTGCTTTTCTTTGTTAAAAGAAATACAGGAGGATAAGGGGTGGTTAGGGCCTACCTGGATTTCCACCTACTCTGTTTATATTGCATATGTGTATACATAACTATTTCCAAGTCTTTCTCCTACTGATCTCCTAGAATGTGACCTCCTCGAGGGCAAGGACTCTGATTTTTCCCTTTGTTACACTCAGAGCTTAACCTTGTACATAGTAAGCATTTAATAAAAGCTTATCACTGACCGATTATGGGAAATAATAAAGAATTAAGTCGACAGGATCAGAGTAATATACATAATAACTACAATGGTGTAAATAAAAAAAAAAGACCTGACTAAATCGTAGTTGAGCTCTGTGTGGTTGAAACCACCAATCTTAGTCTTAGAAAAGAAATAAGGAATGGACTGTCTTCATTTCCTTGGAGACACAGAAGAGTGAAAAATATTGCAAGTGCTGTGAGCTAACTTCCTGAGTTGTTCATTAGTTGTTCTTTGTTAAAAGGTAGGAGGAAGAGAATTGGTTAGGTACTCTCTGGAAAAAGCTGTGATGAAAAACAAACAAAACAAAACAAAACAAAATGAAAGGAAACAAAAACCCCCCAAAAACGAAGGCATTTAAGCAAAGGAAATACCCAGCTTAAGATTCCTCAGTTTGATAGGAAATTGAGCTCTAGGGGCTAAATTGGCAGGAAGTGGCCCCAGAACAACAGTGTCTCAAGCCCTCATTTTGCTTTGTTCTCAATCAGGTCACATGTTCCTCTTCTTAAGGAAAGAACTGGAGGCAGCATATTACCTTTGTGCACTCCCTGCTCTGAGGGCTCATTCAGAAAGTCGGAGATCACAGATTTTGGCAATTAGGTAGCCCAATGGATAGAATACTGGACCTGGAGTTAGGCAGATGTGAGTTCAGATGGATCTGTGTCGGTTTCCTCATCTATAAAATGGGGGGAATAATAGCACCTACCTCTCCCGGGGTTGTCGTGGGTATCAAAGGAAATCATATTTGTGAAGTGCTTTGTAAACCTTAAAGGGTCATATAAATGTCTGTTCTTAATAGCTACTATTGATAGATTTCAAGCTTGAAAATTATCACAGAAAACTTTCTTCAGTTTACAGAGGAAAAAATCAAGGTCTGGAGATAGGTGACTTATCCAAAGTCACAGAGAGGTTGAGTGACAGGGTCAAAACTACAACTCAGGTGACCTCACTCTAAATATAACCTGTTTCCCACTCCAGGTTTGTACCAACTCTTTGCAAGGGGGCAAGGCCATTTTGAATCCAAAGGACAGAACCCTTTTAAGGAAGAGAAGACTGGGGTTTTAATACATTCATAAGACTTAAATTGAGCCTCACTTTCTTGAAACCTATTGTTCTTCCCAGAGCCAAAGAGGAAAGGGGCAGCTTATTATGGCTGCCATCACTGGCCTTACTCTCCCTCTCCCCATTCCCTCCTCCTCTCTTCCAAACAGCTAGGAGGTAACTGGATGTCAGTTGATAACTTACGATATTGTCAAGGATGGCTGAGCAGGCAGGTTCCTAACAATTTGTCTTGCTCTATTCTATCCTATCACTCACTTTTCATTTCCTCCTCTTGTGTTCCCCTTCCCCCTTTAGCTCCTGGAAGCTTTTCCTCTCAAATTTTCTATTTTCTCATCTGAAACATTTTTCTCATTGCTGCGGCCAGGGATTTGACCCCATGCGGTGCTGGATGACTTCAACATAACAGATAAGGCTGTTCCTGTAATGTTAGGGTACTGACCAGAGATTTGTTCTTACCCCCCCCCACTCAAAGCTCACAGTACTGTTATTCCCTCTCTGAGGCAGGGGAATAGGGGAGCTCCCATGGCTAGTTAGTTTGGGGACCAGAGAAGGACAGGGGCCAATATCCTGGCAAGGTATGCTCCCCTTATCCCCTAAGGTCTACCCAACAGTAAAGAAGTGTAGGGGTTTATAGTAGCCATAGTGGCAGAAAGCTTCATGATTTCCATAGTAGATTTGGATTCACAGTTGGGGGATTTCTGGTCAAATAACAATACCCAAATGGTTTCCCTGGTCCTGGGTTATAGGGAGAAATTAAAATCTCAACCACTTCACAATATGATCTTTTTAATTTGGCTCACCAAGTGACTAAGTAATTTACGAATTATAATTTAAGTAATTTGTTGATTATTTCATTTAGAATTGAGTAATTTGTTTAAGTAAGTTATTTGATAATGATGACCAATGCCAATGAAAAATAATGCAAAAAACAAAACCAAAACCAAAACAAAACAAAACAAAACAAAAAACAGAAGTTGTGGTGGAAAACTCAGCTGACCCCATCTGACAGAGATTTTCATTCAAATTTCTGGAAGAACTATATAGGCCTGGGAGACAAGGTCAGTTGTTTCTGACCGGAGTCAGTTGGTCAGTCAGTCATCAGTTGTGGTCTTGTGAGGAATAGTAGCTACCCCACTGGGGATACAACTGATGAGTTCCAATTGGGCAACTCATCTCCTTCCTTCTTTCCTTTCTTCCTTTCCTTCTTTCTTCCCTTCTCTCTTTCTTCCTTCCTCCCTTCCTGCCTTGCTACCTTCCTTCCTTCCCTCCTTCTCTCCCTTCTTTCCTTTCCTTCTCTCTCTCTATCCACATAAGGTATCACACCCTTACCTATTGGTGCTCTGCCCAAAGGAATATAAATTTGGATTGTTGAAACTTCCCAAGATATCTTGGAGTTTGCAGACTAGAATTCTCTCTTAAGGAGCGTGTCTTAAACCCAAATCCCTCTGGTTCTCACTGATTGGCCAATACTAGGTCCCAGCTCAAGCCTCACTAGGTCATTGGGCCCAGATGGCTCAGAGCTCATGTAAATAGGAATTGTTTCTTTGGGGCCAGAATAATTTTTTTGATTAGGACAAAGAGGCCGTTCTTTGCCTCATTTCTTACCCAGCCTTAATCATTGAAAGGTACAGCCACAGGCAAACTGAGACCCAAGAAAGACCTGAAGTTACAAAGGCTCAGGTCTCTCACTGTATCAGGGTCATTTCCAGTTGTCCTGATCTATATTTTGCCATCGGACGCAGATGCCTCTGGAAGAAGACGTGAGGCTGGTGACCATACAACCCTCCCTCATTTAATTCCAATGCAGTTGCATCACATGGTATCACCCTCCTGATGTCCTGGTATTCTTTGAGAACAAAGGACAAACAACAACCATGGGGGGTTGTGTCTTACAACCTATAAAGGGAGAAAAGGACTTCATGTTCTCCTTTGTTCTAAGTGTTCTCTACATGTGTGTCACGGTACTTTCTAAGTTTTGATCCACTCTCTCAGGAGGAGAATGTGCCCTTATTGGGGTGGCAGGAAAAAGGAAGGGCTGGCATGTTTTGTATCCACTGTTGTTGTTATACTTTCTCAGTAATTACTCTTTTCTTTTTTTTTTCTTTTTTTTTTTTTTTGCTTTTTGCTGAGGCAATTGGGGTTAAGTGACTTGCCCAGGGTCACACAGCTGTTACGTGTCTGAGACCAGATTTGAACTCAGGTCCTCCTGACTTCAGGGCTGGTGCTCTATCCACTGCGCCACCTAGCTGCCCCGTAATTACCCTTTTCTAAAAGTTAATTGAGGCTACTACTAATTGATAATCAGTGGGAAGCACACTGGTGGAGTAGAAACCCAGTATCTCAGGAACCCCTTGAACGTGGAAGAAAAGTAGTGGCCATGTTTCGGAGGCCTCAGCCTGCGAATGCAAGTGTCTAGTTGGGGGAATGGCGCCCAAGTGGGGAGCCATACATCAGTGAAAAACGATGAGCATTCAATAGAAGAGAGGCATTTGACGCACCCCATCAGATCATTTATCAGCTTGGAGGGAGCGAAAGAAGCTTTTACCCTCCAGCAGACTAAACCACGTGCCTGCAAAGGCCCACACAATCCACTAGATTCTCATGCAAAATCTGATGTCGTTGGGGTCATTGCTCATGAAGATGCAGAAGTATCTGCAGAAACCTTGGGTTGTCATGACCTCTGAACAGGTGACCAAGGCTTGAGGCAGGCCCTGAGTGAGGGAGGATGCCCTTCTGCCACCTCTATTAAGGAATCAAGTTAAGGACGGACAACCATGCTGAGAGGAGGAGCCAGAATTCACCATGGTCATCAGGCAAGAGCTGAGGTCAATTCAAAGAAACGCTCCTTGACCTGAAAGCGATTTTCTCTATTCTTAGGTGACTAGTCTGCTCTTGTCTCTCTTTAATAAGAGCTCTTCACGTAGCATCAGTGAACTTAGATGGGGGGAAAGGGCCATCTAACTGAAATTCAGGGTCCCCTTCAATTATTTCAAAGCATTATTCTGAGAAGGGCTCTGTAGGTTTCACAAAACTGTCAAAGGAGTCTGTGACAACCAAAAAAGTGAAGACCCCCTGCTTGAAACTGCAATCCTATATCAGGTCTTTCCAAACACTTCACCATCAAGTAAAATGGATCCGTGATCTCACCAGCATGGCTGTTCTTGCCCTTGACACAGATCACAGCCTCTCCATGACTTCTCACCCTCTGTGATGAATCTTGTCTGGATTTTCCCAGAAATCTTTCAGAAAAAAAAAAAAAAAACAACCCACTTGAGGAGCTGATTGTGCCCTCCGGTTCTTTCAAGATTTTGAGGATACCAGAACAGGGTTATCTATGTAGCCCACCTCTTTTCGGCCCACCCCCAGCGTCAACATTGTTAAAGTGCTTTCCTCCCAACAACTCTGCAAAAGAGCCTTTAAGGCACAGAATTATGATAATTTGGTTTATGGGTTTTTCCCCTTCCTAGTTGTTTTAAGGATTACATGTGAAGTTTGAAATTGCATTAAGGGGTCCCAGGGCTGCGCCTGTATACTCTTTGACCTAAATATATCCCATCACCTTGGAGTGCCCACAAAGCACCCTGGGAGAGTACTTTTGTTCAAACTC
Organism: Myrmecobius fasciatus; assembly: GCA_023553655.1. Taxonomy (NCBI): domain Eukaryota; kingdom Metazoa; phylum Chordata; class Mammalia; order Dasyuromorphia; family Myrmecobiidae; genus Myrmecobius; species Myrmecobius fasciatus. The sequence goes on from JAJPUD010000058.1 coordinate 41,806, forward strand.
TCTACACTCCCTCTCTTAGTTATCTCATCAACTCCCATGGCTTCAATAATCATTTCTATATAGATGACTCTCACGTTAATATTTTCAGCTTTTATCTCTCTGCTGAACACTAATCTCACATCACCACATGCCTTCTGGACATTTCCACCGGCATGCCCTGTAGGTATGAAATTCAACTAATCATTATGTTTCCCCCAGAACCCGGCCTTCCCCCTAACTTCTCTGTTTCTATCAAGGGTTTCGCCAATCTTTCAGTCACCAGCTTGTCGAGTCAACAGACTCATCATTGACTCTCCCCTCTTCCTTATGTCCTCTTCCTCGTAACCAATCGTCAACCCAAACTGTATTTTGATTCTGTCCTCTTCTCTCTATCCACTGCCTCGGTTCAGACCCTCATCACCTATAGCCTGGCCTAAGCCCGCTAATAGCCAGCTTATTACTTCTAGTCTTTCTCTCCTCCAAATTACAAATGAAAACCATTAAAAAAAATCCCTAACATGTCCATAATGTTTTAAGATTGACATGAGCTAATTTAATTCTCACAATACCCTCAAGAGGGAGGTGCTACTTTTATTCCCAGTTTACTGATGAGAAAACTGAGTCTGAGACAAATTAAGTGACTTGCCCAGGCTCACACAACTACTAGATATCTGAGGCAGGATTTGAATGTGTCAAACTGCTGTTCCATCGGTCAGATAGTGTCGTCCCCATGTAGAAACAGCAAGATTGAGCTCCTACGTCACTACTTGTATGAAGCCTTTTCAAATCGTGTGTATTATCATTGCTCTTCCTCTTCCTGAACTTACTCGGCCATTACTTTTCTTCACACATATTGTGATGTCCTTGCCCCCTCCCTAAGGGAACGGAAACTTCCGGAGTGTTTCATTTTTGTCTTTGTACCCTCCACAGGGAACAGGCACTTAATAAATATTCAAGCGAACTGCAATTGCCGTCCAGCCCTTCTAGTCTTCTCGCTTCTCAGTTTTTATCTGGAAGTAATGGGAGTCCCTAAGCATTTCTTAGCCACACCATCCTGCTTGGGCCCCTCCCTACCCTCCACCCCCATTCATCCCAATCCTGGACACAGACATATCTCAAATGTTGGGGATCGTCTTATCCATTTCACTGATGCCAGTCAAGACCACTCCTATTCCAAATAGTTAGCTGACTACTTCATTTGGAAAAAAAAATGCCCAGAGAAAATTAGCCCACAGCCTACCAGTCTCTCCCAAGACAATGTTTGGTAGCGTCTCAACCTCTAGACTTGGAATGTTTTCCAAGAGCCTAATTCGGATTTCCACAGCTGCTCCTTAAGCCCTTTCTCCCCTCTCCGGCCTTCGGTGGAAATAGCAGCTCCTCCCCATTTGGCCAATAAGTCGGGATCTATTTTTTAAGAGTTATCTTTACCTTCTCTTCTGCGGGCTAAATAAGGCACATTCTTTCCTGGGAGGCTCTAGCACGCAGCCCTGCAGCCATTCTTATACTTTGCTTGGTCCCTCTCCAAGTTCTGTGTAACTGGCTGAAGCCACAGAACTCCAATAATGCTCTGGTTAGTGTGGGATCATTGCCTCATTATCCTATACCCCCTTCAACTTAGAGCATGGCGCTAATGAGATCAGAGCTGGGGGGCGGTTAATCTTGGGATGGGTCAGTTAGTTAGCCTTCAAAAGCAGGCCCTCCGTAGCACCCAGCTTGTTTTTCTCCAATCCTGATGAAATAGTTCGAGAGAATATGCCCTCCTGAGGAAATATCATCCCCCCTCCCCCCGTTTGCCACAACAGTGCACGTCTGTTCTTCCTTCCAAGGTAGTGATTGTGAGCCTTTTACTGAGATCATCTTAAAGAAGTCGCCACCCCTGGGCCATCCGGCCAATGATAGGAGAGGGTAGCACGATCTCAAGGTCGCCGATTTGGGTCACAACACGGGAGCGACATGGGAGAATGAGTGGTTGGCCACATCGGGTTGGGCTTTGGGAAGCCAGTGGGAAAGAAGCAAAGAGACCTCCAGCTAGAGTTGCCCGGCTAAGGCTGATTGATATAGGGCAATGTCTGAGCAGGGGTCGAAGGGTTAAGTTCGGTACCCTTGGTAGTGCAGAAGCCAAGAAAAGGGCGAGGGTCTATCTGGCAGCTACCTGAGGGTCTTCGAAGTTGGGGCAGGTGACTTGGGGCTCCCTGCCTGGCCTAGGCAAACCCTTTGGCTTGAGAGGACCTCCACTCGTTTGTGATCAGGTCCTCTTGATGGTCATGTCCTCAGGGGATGGAAACCTTCTCGAGAAGGAACAAGAGAGCCCACAGAGGCACCCGACCACTAAGGAGTGGTCTTGAATCTTCAGCCTTTTCTTTCTTACTGCTGCCATCCCAGGAGCCCTGATTGCAAGGCTCCTGAGCAAAAGTGCTGATTTGCAAACTCTGGAGAGGGTTACTTTATCTGGTTCCATCTTTTCCTCATCCTCAGGACAAAGCTTTCCTTCAGGGCAATTTCTAGATTTCCTATTTCATCACCCCAAGCAAATCTTTCACAAAACTCCTTCTATTCATGCACACTCCAAAGAACTGGCCAAAAGGTGAGGTGGTAGGGAGGGGCTGGGGGTGTTTGGTTTTTGTCTCCTTGTTGTCTGGTGTATGTGTGTGTGTGTGTGTGTGTGTGTGCAGGGGAATCGTGTGTGTGTGTGTGTGTGTAGGGGAATTGTGTGTGTGTGTGTGTGTGTGTGTGTGTGTAGGGGGATAGTGTGTGTAAATTCATACACAGCAAAATGTCGGTGTCTCTTCCTGGGAGAGAGAGCTCCAGCGACCCAGTGTGGCGGTTGTGTCCACGGTTTGGCTTTGGCAGCGCACCCTGCCTGGGTTCACTGCCTCTGTATTCTTCTCCTCACATGTAGTTCCAACCAGTCCGAGCCTCTCCTGAGGTGGATAACATAGACTTGAGCTACTTTTTTGGGTGGAGAATCGGGGAAGGGGAAGTCCTGCTCCCCATGGAAACTGCCCAGGGTCTGGCCAGGCTCTGGATGTCATCCCACCCCGGGGCTTAACAATGGCCGGGTAGCTGAGTTTGAGAAACAAATCCCAGAGCAAAGCCAGGCTGCTGGGTAAGTGGCCCAGAACTGGATCCATTACCTTTACTCCAAACAAGGACTGCTTGTTTTCTGAGAAAAAGGATACACTGAAATGATATTGCAGCAGTATGCAAATGTACCATTTTTAGAAGCAGACTACCCATATTAACCTGCTTTTCCCTAAATACACATCTTCCCTGAAGTAGCCCTGCCAGGTACAGAGATGTGAGGTTTTTTCCCTTTATTCCCATTCAGTTCTTCACCTCATTCGGACATTTTTGGACGTGAACCAAAGCCGTCACCGCCACCCCCCTTTATGTGTACCTTGGACTACTCGATACGTATACCCTTGGCTCAGAGTGCCCTCTGTACAAACTCATTATGATTCCCAGGCCCGAGAAGGAAAGTCTCTAGCTTCCAAGATCTCGGTGCTGGGCACAAAGTCCTTTGGGGCACAGGGAGCTTGGTCTCACACTCACAGCGTGGCGGGCATTTATAAATGTCGGTGACTCTTCAGGAGACACAAAATACAGACGGATGGCCAAGTGCTGATGAGGTCATCGCCATCATTGTCACCGGCTATAAAAAGTTAAAGATTTGCTTGGTACGATTTGCCCTCACCGAGTTCCTATTCTGGGCATGCTAATTCAAATGTGCACAGACAGCCACCCCTTCCAGCCCTGGCCACCACCTCAAACTGTAAAGCAAGCAGAGCGGGGATCTTTTAGAATATGTGGTCACATGAAGATTCTCCTGCCCTGGTGGGGATCCGAATGGTCTCCATGTTAGGTCTAGTTCCCATCACAAATGGTGGTGTCTAGCCAGAGAAACTTGAAGGCCCTGTCTTTTCGTGGACGTGGATAGTCTGTCTGGAGTGGAGATGCTTTTTCTCTTCTCTTCTGACAAATATGAAGGGCTAGCCCTTGTTTATGATCTGAAGGAAGATAGCTCAGGCCCGATCTGCTGCGTCCCTCAGGAAAACGGACTTCCCAGTAGGGCTCTCGGTCTGGCCCAACGATATATCCCTGCCCTTGGATATGGGTTTTGTTAGTGGCCTACTAGAAGCAAGTCCAGAAGAACTGGCTTTGTGGAGCATGGAAAGTTAGGTAGAACCTGGCTGGCCCAGGCTAAAAGACCGAGGGCAGATAGTCTTTGGAACCAGAACTTAAGAGGCTCTCTCCTTGGTTCTGAGACCACGAATGTCAGGAAAGCCATCCACAATTATTATGATGACCACAGTCATCATACTCTAGTCAACATACTCAACTGTAGCAATCTCTTGGCCATTAACTTGGATCCCTTGGACTCTGGCCACCTTGTTTATGTCCTATTCTGGATGCCTTGCATCTATCTCTCCTGAAACCTAGGGACTTGGACCATCTGATCTTATGACTTCCTAACACCTTGAGGTGCCGAGACCTCAATATCATCTTATACTGTCCCTGTCTCACCCCAGATGGTAGCCACACAGGGAAGAAGACAGAGTTACCACAAAGGAGAACAGAGCATTTTAGGAGAGAGGGAAATTAGAGATCATCTACTCCAGCCTCATTATTTTATATAGAAAAAAGCCCAGATCATACCTTGTCACTTTCCTGCTCAAGAAACTTCAGTAACTCCCTATTGCCTCTAGGATAAAATACAAACGTCTCTGTTCAGCATCTAAAGCTTTTCACAATGTGGCTCCAATCTACCTTTCTAGGCTGATTTCATATTACTCTCCTTCATTTCCATGCATTCTGTGTTCTAGACAATCCAGCCTCTTAGGCATGTACATGATATTCCATATCTTATGTCCATGCCTTTGCAATACTCTGTGCCCACTGCTCGGAATATTCTCCCTCCTCACCTCTGCCTCTTGGCAATCCTCATTGTTTTCAAGACTCATCTCCAAGTCTCCCATGAGATTATTGTTACTGTTCAGTCATTTCAGCTGTGACTGACTCTGTCACCCTAATTTGGCTTTTTTTTTTTAAATTTGTATTTTGGGGTTTTATCTGCAATCTCCAGAGATGCTGGAGTGGTTTGCAATTTCCTTTGCCTGTTCATTGTTCAGATGAGGAAACTGAGGCAAACAGGTTATAGTGTTTGAGGCCAGATTTGAACCCTAGAAGATGAATCTTCCTGATTCTAAGCCCAGTGCTCTATCCACTGCAGCATCACCTAGTGGCCTGGAAGGGACATTAGAGGCCACCAAATCCAACGTCTTCATTTTATAGATGGGCAAACTAAGGCCCAGAGAGGTTAAATGTTTTGCTCAGGATCACATAGCTAGGGAGCTTTATTGGTAAGATTAAAGCTTAGGTCTTCCTGGCTTTGTATCCAGTGCTCAATTCATTACCTACTTCAAAAACTGGGAATGGAAACCCCAAATGCAAGGGTTTTCCAACTACAGTTCAACATCAAGAGGCTGGTAGAATACCATAAAGACAGCGAATTGGCACCACAGTGCCAAGTCTCCTGACTCATCTTTGTGAGTTCAAATCCAGCCTCAGACACTTCCTAGCTGTCCAAGTCACTCAACCCCATTTGCCTTAGTTTCCTCATCTGTAAAATGAGCAGGAGAAGGAAATATTCCATCCGCTATCCCTGGATACTGGAATAAACTCCTCCAATATCTCTATCACTAAGGGGTCATAAAGAGTTAAACATGACTGAAATGACCCAGCAGCAACAACAGAATAACCCAACAGAATACTACATTGTCTGAGCCAACAGGGACCTCAGGGCTATCTAGGTCAACCCAGACCTGAGCGGGAATCCCTTTTAGAATATCCCCCAATAAAGGGTAACATAGTCTCTGCTTGAACACCTCCAGTGACGGAGAGCTCAGCACACGTCACCTCTGGACAGCTCTAATCATCAGAAAGGTTTTTCTGACAGAGAAGAAATTTGTTCCCCTGTAATCTCCACTCAGTGCTTCTAGTTTTGCCCTCTGGGGCCAAGTCTAAACTAGCTCAGCTTCTCTTCCGAATACAGCTCTTCAAATACTTGGACAGTTATCACATCCTCTGTAAATATTTTCTCCAGTTGCAACACCCCAGTCCTAGTGTGATGGTGTCTCTCTAGTGTCTTGACCATTCAGGATGCCCTGGCTTGTCAATACCCTCCTAATATGTGATTGGCAGGGCCGAACACCATACTCCGGATACCCTCCGACCCCCGAGGCGTAGGGTTATCGCCTCCCTCATTTGTTTTTCAAGTAATACCGAAGACCAGAGAGGGGTTTTTTTTGGCTGCCATGTCACCCAACTGACTCATGTTGAGGATGCAGTCCATCCAAACTCTCTGGCCTCTTTTCACATGAATAATTATCTGGCTAGGACTCCCCAATCTTGGCCTTGGGAGAATGACTTTTGAACCCAATTAGAGAACTCTCCACTTATCACTATGACATTTCATCTGGTGAGCCTGTCAACAACTTTTCAGACGCTGACTGTTACCCAGCATATAAACTATTCTTCCTAGCTTTGTGTTAGCTGCAAATTTTATACATTATACATTCCTTCTTCTAAATCTAGGATATTTTTTTTTAAACATGGGGTCAAGGATAAAATGCCACTGGTTTTTTTCCCTCAGGCAATTGGGGTTAAGTGACTTGCCCAGGGTCACACAGCTAGGAAGTGTTAAGGGTCTGAGGTCACATTTGAACTCAGGTCCTCCCGACTTCAGGGCTGATGCTCTATCTACCGTGCCACCTAGCTGCACTCCCCATTGTTTTCTTTTCTTTTCTTTTTCTTTTTCTTTTTTTTTTTTGCTGAGGCATTTATGGTTAAGTGACTTGCTCAGGGTTCCACAGCTAGGAAGTATTAAGTGTCTGAGGGAAGATTTGAACTCAGGTTCTCCCAACTTCAGGGCTGGTACTCTATATACTACACCAACTAGCTGCCCCGCCATTGATTTTTAAAACAAAATCAGAATGGAACTAAGGACAGATCCCTGGAGCACTCCCCTGGAGACCTCCCTCTAAGTCTCCATCCATTCAACCAGTTTTGAATCCACTTAATTGTACCATGATACAGTCACTAAATCTCCATCTCGTTCACGAGGAGCTGATGGCAAATGTTTTGCTGCAGTCCAAGTAAATGATGTCTCTAGTCTCCTCATCATCTCTTCCCTTTAAGTTAGTCAAATTGCCCCATGGATACAGGGACTAGTTGCCATCTGAACACAGAAGCTTGCCTATTCCACGCTCATTAAGCTAGTAACACTTATATCCTTAGTCATCTGTTTACATATTTCATTGCATCTGAAGAGGGTGATCTGAGAAAAGGAAATGCCAAAATGAATAAGGCTGGAGAACTCCGAAAGCCAAGTAATCCTGTATGTGTTTTTAATTAAGTTATCACCCTTGTAATTAAAGAGTGTGAATTTCATTCCCGTTACCATTTAGCAGAAGAGAGAGGAGCTTTACAAATGGGCAAAGAAGAGAAAGAATTATATTTTCATAAACATAACTAGCTAACACTGAACTGACTCACAGCGTATAAGCAACAAAGTTCCAGCTGCTACTCACCCACCCACTTGGTGATGGCAAACCATGATATCTGACCCAGGGCCGATGGTGCCAGGCAGACATGCTTCTGTCAGAATAAGCATCTCGCCGGCCACCGAACCACAAGGTGCATCAAGGACATGACTAAGAGTCGAGGTCCTCAAAGGTCTCAAAGGCAAGAGAATCCCCTACCTGTATATATTTAAAGACTGGGATCACAAGATCAGAGAGGCGGAAAAAAAGGGTCCCGACTTCTCATTTCTTATATAAGGAATGGACCCCAGAAGGTTAAGTGCCAAGATCACACAGCCACCAAATGGTAAAGCCAGAACTTGAACCCAAGGGCTCCAATTCCAGCTTTAGCATCCGTTTGCTTCCTGCTATGCTCCCAGCATCCCCGTGAGGGAGACAGGGCAGAGATCATTATGCTGGCTTGACTGGCCATAAAATAACCCAGAATTAGAGAGATTTGGCCAGTATCACCAAGCTAACTGCATCATATAAAAACTTATGTTGACCATGCTATTTTCACCTTTTGGGGTTTGTTTTTGTTTGCTTTTTCTTTCTCGTGGCTTTTTCCCCTTTTGTTCTGATTTTTCTTTCACAACATGACTAATATGGAAATACATTTCAAAGGACTGTACATGTTTATATCAGATTGCTTGCTGTCTCGGGGACGAGGGAGGTAAGGGAGGGAGGGAGAACAAATGTGGAACACAAGGTCTTACAGAGATGAATGTAGAAAACTATCTTTACATGTATTGGCAAAAACAATTTATGCTGACCATCATTTCCCGTTGTCTGGGTCTAGACATGATAATTCCAGTGTTTTAGCATTTATAATCTGAAGGATTTTAAACCCAAAGAATCATTTTTTTGCAAATAATGATTAAATAAACATAAATCAAAGCTGTAAATATGTATATATGGCATATACATGTAATATATATATAATATATATATATATGATAGCTCAATCAATCTCTATATACCATAACCTCCCTGAGGGCAGGAAACGTGTCTTAATCAGCACCTATCATAAGGCCTCAAACACAGACTTTTATTGTTTGTTGAATGAATCAATCATGAAAAAACCTTTTGAATATTAGCAGCGATGTGGAGAGCCCAGAGAGCATCCCCTTTGCTTGCTATCTGAAAACCTCCAAAGGCAGAGGAGAGCACTTAACTGGGGCTGTCACCAGAGAAGATGAAGGAACCCGCAGGAATCTGCTTAGCTGCCCTGCCAGTTTACAGGGACTCAAAAGATTAAGTTTATTTAAGATGGGAATGGACTTGTCAAGTCACTGCATAAAATGATCAGGAGCAAAATGCTAATTCACTGCTCTAAAGTGTTTCCATGTTATCAACAGCCCTCCTTGATTATGTAAATTGGCAATAAGTGATTGGCATTCACAAATGTGCCTCCAAGCAGCGAATGGGTAATTAGGAAGGCTTGTAGAAACCCAGTTGTAGAAGGCAATTTTGACAAATCCACAAAAAATAATGACTCTCTATTAATAGTTAATGATGTGTGTCAGAGAGACCTCAGTTATTGGGTTCTTCCTCATCAAAAGTGTGTGTTCTCCTGTTTCCTTTCAGCTGGTCAAGCTCTCCACACCCTCCTTTTTTGCAGCATTTGCCTTTGAATCTCCGCCAAGACTGAGTAATTGAAAACCAGCAGCCAGAATCCCATAGAAGGCTATCACCAACCAAGATTCAACAGCTCTCTTCTCAGTTGGGAAATAGGCTGGAATATTCTTGGGAAGAATGCTCAAATGTCAAGTTGCTTTAAAGGCCACATTGTTTAATGGCTAATAGACTGACACTCAATAATGGCGACCATTCCCGTTACCCAAAGTCACAATTCTTTCATCCTTTTATTCATTCAATCACCATTTCTTAAGCACCTACTATGCCCAAAGCATTGTGCTGGCCGCTGGCACGGGATACAAAGGGTAGCAGAAGTGCCCCGGTGGAATGAGGGTTGGACCTGGAATCGGGAAACCTTGAGGCCAAATTCCAGCTCAGACGCTAGTTGTGTGACCCAGAGCCCATCTCCATCTCAGCTGCCTCGTCTGGAAAATGGGAAAAATATTAGTCCCTACTTCCTAGGGCTGTTGTGAGACTCAAATGAGAGAACATATAGGAAATGGATTGCCAACTTTAAGGCCCAAAACAAATGTCAGCTATTATACAAAGGGAAATAAGCCTTGGTCCCTGACGGGGTGGATATCACCCAAACAGTTCAGAAGACCTGATCACCTTCTTAGACTAATGACATTCTATTTAATTACTTGCCATTGATTTGCTATTGCTTCTAAATATACCTGTTTATGTATACGTTGTCTCCCTTAAAGGAACATGAGCTCCTGAGGAAAAGGGGCTGTCTTGATTTTATCTTTCTATTCTCAGCCACCAGCATGGTGCCTGGCACATAGTAGGTGCTTAATAAAAACTTGATAAAAGAACACTATCCAAGAGCTATGATGCAGCACAAACAATAAGAAGATAATACAGTTGTCTATAATTGTATTCTTTGTGAGCTCTTTTTTTAAAAAAGTAATCCAAAGGGCAATGTGAACCCAATCTAGAGAGGCCCCATACGATAAATGATGCCCGACGTGTTGGAAGCAACAGCGAGGATGTGTTTGGCTGGAAAAGGAGATGGATTGGTTCTGCAGATAAAGTGTCTACGGACTACCAGTGTAGCCCTGAGATATTAAAAGGAAAAATCGAGGAAGGTCTACGGTATGCTGGGGGATCCCCCATGAAGGATTTATGGGAAAAACCAGAGACCAATATCGCACTAGATAAGTAGGGGTTGTAATCTGTACTGGTGGAGGAGGTACCCACACCTACTGAAATCATGGATTCATCAAAGTATCAAAGAAAGACAGATGCAAAGTGCTATGTGAGTCCCATGACAACGCATATAAAAAAGTCTATGTCTATTTTTCAGCTCAAACAATCTGATCTCTGGAATAATGCAAGGGCACTGGTGCTATTAACATCAAAGTGTGTTTGATTGAAAGTCCCATGTGTTATGTCTGGGACTCTCAAACATGTCTCTAGAGGGTTAGGGTGAAGTCTCAGCTCTCTTGTTAGATATGCAGTCGAGGCTGTATCTGGAATACTGTGGCAGCCCAGGCTCACTCTTCCAGCGAATCGACCCACTCGGGCCCGATTCCACAACAGGTACCGAGCACGGCCACAGGATGTGAGACATCTGGACGGGACGATACAAATGACCCGTCCCGGCTGCCCATCCATGGGGTCAACACAATGGGGACACGCCGAAAACACCTCTGAGTTGGATGTGCTGGAGCATGGCTGTAGGCCCTGCTACCAGACAGGCTGAGGCTGCTACAACATTTGAGTTTGAGAGTACTGGGCTGCAATAGCGCTAAAGAAGATTGGGTGTCCACATTAAGTCTGGCATCAGTATGGTGAATCTCCAGGAGTGGAGTGGACGGACGGGTGGGCAACCAGCCTTGGTAAGATAGGAAGACCCAGTCTCAAAAAAGATAGGAAAATTTTACACATGGAAGACAAGGCTTGGTGGTGTCCACACAATGGCAACCCAAACACTTCTGTTTTCACAGATAACTCAAATCTGCCCAGAAGCAAGAGGCTCACAGCCAGGCTTACATTCACTAGCAGCAGCATTTGCTCTCCCTTTTCCTTAATGCTCTAGCTAACTGCCACCTCTATACATTGACATGGTAGGATAATTATTCACCAAGAAAATTTACCTGCTGCCCTCCCCTTCTGGATAGACTGGGTTCCCCTAGTTACCAAACCAAGGATCTCTTTTTCAAAACTCTTTCCCTACTCACCACTCTCCTTCCCAGAGAAGGGGATTGAAACCTCTTGGGAGACATCCAAAGAAACCTCCAATCTGGGTGGGAGCAAGGAGATCTGGGGAGCACACCAATAGCATCACCAACTCTGCATCTCTCCACAGCTCCAAACCTCCTCTATCAGGAACTTCTCTCAGAACCCTACCTACACAGGCACAGGTCATTCTTACCACAGTGGAAATTTAAGGGAGGTGGGGTATCAGATCGAGAAGAGAACAAATGACAGGGTGACTCTTGCAGGTTCCGGAGAGTCTTCTGGGATGTATAAGCTGGGTTTCCTGGTTTTAATAATGAAGCTTTTGCTCTGTGTTGATATCCTTGCTATTTTGGGTGTTCTCATGCTTGCCTAAATGTCTGCTAAGGAGCTTGATTCCCCATCTTCAGATGTTGCTCCTAATGCATTGTTGAGTCCCTGTTACCTCCAAGGGGAAAACTCACAAGCTCTCTGGAAAGGTGAGTTTCTAAAGGTGACTTCTAAGTAGAAACTGTTGCTTTTTGCACACTTTGTCATGGGAAGAAACTGAGCCTAGTCCCGTTACGAATGCGTTGCTAAAAGCTGTTTAATCTCTTTACTCCTATATAGGCCGTGTTTATTTTGGTTTGCACCATGAAAGGCAGTGGTGAGCAATATCCAACTTGGTATAAAGCCTCACCCTCCTTGGCCTCTACCCTATATATCCGAGCTCAGTGGAACTGGGCAGTGATGGACATTGCCATGATATTTAGGCCATGTAATAGATACAGAAGCACAGCTGGCTTCCGTTCTCAGGGCAGAACCAAACCAAACCAACAAGATACCTTTGTTGTTGACTGGGGAGCCTGGCCGGACACTTTCTTTAGACCCAAATCACCAGGGAATCATGGTGGGGAAGTAATTGGTCTTCCTTTCCTTGGCTGAAAATTTTTACCAGTTTTGCTAATCGGAAGATCTCCATGCTCCCCCTCCTCATACACACACAATTCTTCCCTTTGGGAAGACAAATACAGGAAAGCTACATCTCCTCAATTCTGGAATGTACTGCCTCAGCCTTGGGAACCCAATTACAGTCAGGTTGAGGAATCCCCAAACCAATTGTCCCATTTAACTTTGGTTCATTGCACGGTTTCATTTACTCACCAAATATTTATAAACCATTGCTTGGGTACAGAGCGCTATACTAGGGGGAGGGTAGTGAAAAATTTATGGAAGATAGAGTTCTTGCTCTCATGGAGCCTACAAATACGGCCTCAAAGTCAGCTACCATTCTGATCCTAAATTCTTCAACTTGAAAAGGCCACAAAGCAAAACCAAAGCGGAGGAAGTGTTGGAACGTGATTTTTTTAGTCGGCTGATGATTGTGCACTCAATGCAGCCTCCGAAGCTGAGATGCAACATACAAGTATGGATTGATTCTCTGCTGCTTTTGCTAATTTGGGTCTAACAATTAACGCTAAGAAAGCCCAGGTCCTCCATCACCAGCACCACACCATCCATATGTGGAACCTTCGGTTACGGCAAATGGAGACGTCTTGAATGCCGCGGATAAGTTCTCTTATCTTGGCAGTATACTTTCCAGTGATGTCCACATAGATAATGAGCTCGACACACGCATCGCCAGAGCTAACTCAGAGTTTGGGAGGCTCCAAATAGGAAAGGAGAGATATTAGACTCATACTGAAGTTCTACAGAGCCGTCATGCTGACCTCATGGTCGTATGCCTGTGAAACCTGGACAACTTACCAACGCCACGCCAGGACACTGAATTGCTTCTATTTGAATCGTCTTAGGAAGATTCTGAAGATCACTTGGTTAGGTAAGACACCGAGGTCCTTTCTTGGACTAAACTGAGCATTCAAACCCTATTTCAGAGAGTGCAACTCCATTGGGCTGGCCACACTGTTTAAATGCCAAATGTATACTTGCCAAAAAGACTATTTTATGGAGAGTTCACACAGGGCAAGCGCACAAGATGGACAGAAAAAGCAATACAAGGACACTGTCAAGGTCTCTCTTAAGAACTTTAGAACTGATTGTATGACATGGGAGACACTGGCACAGGACCACTCGGTATGGCGTGCCCTCATCAGAGAAGGTGCTGTGCTTTATGAGCAAAACAGAAATGAAAAAACACGAGATGCATAAAGTTAGAGAGTCCACCCCAAATATTCACAGGAACTGTTTGTGTTCAAGTAGAGTATTTTAAGCTGGTCTTGCTCTGATCAGCCACAGTCAGCCACACTGTGTAACTCCACTCTAACACAGTGATAGCATTGTGGTCTTCTTCAAGAGGGACAAACAACAACAGTCCAATAGCCCTACCAAGGTTTTAAACGACATTAACACCTCTCCATCAGTGCTACCACCTTTAACACATGAACCTTCTCTTCTAGCCCCTCTCTTCAGTAATGGCATCCCTAAGAAAGAGACACTATCCTCTCACGTCTCTGAGAAATATAATTGCCCAAAGAAGCCCCAGAGTAAATTCATCTGAAGGAACAAAAGGTCAAGAATCTTAAGGGAAATAAGCAGAAATTCATTAAGATAAGCCATTAACACCCAGTCTTCTTTTTATGTTCTAAACATAGAGGCTGCTGAGTCACAGTTGCAAAGTGGGTATCCAAATACTGTAGGAATCAGGTAGCCTAGAAGTACCAAGACTCAAATTCTACTACAAAGCAGTAATAGTTAAAACGATTTGGCAATAGCTGAAAATTAAAAAAAAATCGGCCAATAAGCCAGATTTAAGTAAACAAAATCCAAAAGCAATTGGGCATGATGACATTGCGTTAAAAAAAGTCAAGAATACCAACTACCAAGATCAGGACCCATTCAACAAAACTCTCAGAATGCTAGAAAGTGGTCTGGCAGAAATCAGCTGGAGACCAACTGCTTATACCATATACCAAGATAAGGTACAAATGGATACATGACTTAATAACCTTTCCATCAAATCTCTTTGATGGAAGTCTGAAATCCAAGGTAACCTTTCTAAATATATAAGAACACAAAAATGAACATCTCTAACATATAGAATATCACCAAAGTCTTAAAGATAGCAATGCTGTCTGCGTGTCAATAGACTGGCAGCCTCCCTGAGGACAGGAATCTCCCTCCACTAAACTCCACTCGAATTTTGGGGACGACCTGTCTAAATGATCTAAGGATATGAAAAGGCAATTTTCAAATGAAGAAATGGAAGTTATCAATAATTCTATTTCAACGATACTCCAAGTCACTACTAAGAGAAATGCAAATTAAAATAACTCTGAAATCCTTCCTTATAGCCATCACCCGGGTAAAGATGACAAAAGAAGAAAATGGTAATTACCGAAAAGATTGTAGGAGGACAGGCACACTTATCCACTGTTAGTGGAGCTCTGAATTGGCCCACCATTCTGGAAAACATTTTGGAATCACAGCTCCAAAACACTTCAACTGTACACCGAGTCAGCAACACTATTACTAGGGACACGTCCCCAAAGAGGGGCGATGCAGAAGGAAAGAATCCATGTTTTTCAAAATATTTATAGCATCTTTTTGTCATTATTGTATTAAAGACCTGGGAAAAATACTCATCAATTGGAAAATGGCTACACAAATTATGATATATGGATGTGTACTATAAGAAATACTGAAAATGACAGGTTCAGAGAAATCTGAGAAGACTCGTATAAACTGATGCAGTGAAATGCCCAGAACCAGGAGAACAATTTATATTATGACTATAATAATATAAAGGAAAATAACCTTGGAAGGCTTATGAACTCTGATCAAATAAGTTCAGAAACCTGAGGATAAATGTGCCTTCTATATCTTGCCAGAGAGGTAACAGAGTAGAGATGAAGGATGAGATGGATATTTTCAGACAGAGGCAGAATATGGATTTGTTTTGTTTGATTTCACACATGATAAAAGGGAGGACTTTAGGTAGGGGGTGTTGGTGGTACACACAAAAAGAAGAAAAGAACATTCATCAAAAGAACATTTTTTTAATATTCATAAGTAGAAGAGGTTCAGAAGGGGAGGCTGGTAAGCAGTATAGCTGTGTAAAATTTAATATTCAACTTAATAGACATTCTAAGAAAACTGCACATAATTATTTCATAATAATCTGCTTGCTATTCTTTGTATACTGACATGTTCACGTTTGATTGGGTTTATCAAGTTAATAAGAAAAAAGGATGCCTCTAAGTCTTTCTCTACTTGGGTTTTCCCACTTTGCCCTGGGTGAGGACCCCAAGTCATACTGGACCAAAAGGGGACTGCAGCAGGGAATCTGCTTCCTCCCAGAATATATACCCCCCCATTCTAATGATCACTCCCTGAGCAGAAACTCCCTATCCCATTCTCAGTCAGCTTTGTCTCTTAAGGCCTTGGAGGGAAAGCCTTGTCTGGGGGCTTCTTACTCATCCAGAAGGGCTGAATGGTTGGAAGCATCACGACAAAAACAAGGTGACAGCTTCACTACTCTTAGAGCCCAAAGCTTCTTGTTCTCTCCAGTTCTTCTGTCCTCCTGTGAACCTAGTTGCACCTTTTTCCTTTTCTTCAGACCACCACTGAAGCAGACTTTCAGATTAATTAATGTGGTAAGGTCTAGAGGAACCAAATGCTCATGTGATGATTATTTAATTCCTCATTTGAGGACTCTAAATATCTCAACCAGCATTACCCTTTACAAACTCAAAACAGATGGAAACTGCAGAAATTAATGAAAATAAACTATTAACTCCCAGCCTTTTATAGCCTAAACATAGAGTCTGTCCTAATCTCTCTCTTGACCTTCAGTCTCACATCACCAACTGCCTTTTGGACATCTTAAATTCTATGTCAACAAGCGTTTATTAAGCACTTACTATGTGCGAGACGTCATAGACGTCCCATAGATGTCTCAACCTCAATTTGTCCAAAATAGAACTCATTATCTTTCCTCCCAAGCTTTCCCCTCTTCCTAACTTCCCTATTACTGTCAAGAGCACCATCTTTCCAATCATCCAGGCTTCAAATCTAGGTATCATCCGAGACTCCTCACTCACACTCACCTCATCCAGTCTGTTGCCAAGTCTCGTTTCTCCCTTCTTTTTTTTTTTTTTTTTAATTTTTATTTTATTTGAATAACATATGTGTGGGTAATTCTTCAACAATAACCCTTACATAGTTTTCCGTTACAAATTTTTCCCCCCAACTCCCCACCCCTCCCCCTAGATGGCAGGATATCCACTACATGTTAATTATGTTAAAATATTGGCAAATCGAATATATGTATACATATTTCCAAACTTATCATTGGTGTGCAAGAAAAATCTTATCCACACGAACGATATATCAGATAAAGGAAACACAATGTAAGCAAACATCAATCAAGGAGTATGAGAATGTTATGTTGTGGTCCACATTTCGCATCCCTCTCTCTGGGTGTATATGGCTCTCTTCAGTGAACAATTGGAGGTGGTTTGAAACATTTCATTGTTGAAGAGAGCCATGTCCATCAGAATTGATCGTCATATAGTACTGTTGTTGCTGTGTATAATGATCTCCTGGTTCTGCTCATTTTCGTTTCTCCCTTCTTGCCATCCCTTTCTCTCCACTCCCCCGGCAGCCATCCAGGTGCAGCTCATGCCTGAATTATTTCAATATCCAGCTGGTTGGTCTCCTTGCCCACTCTGGCTCATCCTCCACTCACCTCTCAAAAGCATCTTACTAAAGTGCAGGTCTGTCCATGTCACCCTCAACTCAATAAATGATCACCTCCAAGATCAAATATAAATCCTCTATCTTTTAAAGCCCCTCACAACCTTGCCTCATAATACCTTTCCAATCTCCGTTCACTTTGCTCCCCTCGACTTCCTCCATACATTAGTGACACTGACCTCCTGCCTGATCCTTGTACATGACCCTCCATCTCCTGTCTTTGTGCCTTTACACACTGGTCGTCTCCCGTGCCTGAAATATTATCACTCCTTACCTCCACCTCCTATCTCCTTTCTGGATTTAACTCAAGGTCTACTTTCTGCAAGAGGCCTTTCCTACTTCTGAGCCCTGCTTCTGCTAGTGCTTTCCTTCCAATATTACCTCCCATTTACCCTGTAGGGTACATGGTGTGTGTGTGTGTGTGTGTGTGTGTGTGTGTGTGTGTGTATAGTTGTTTGCACCTCGTCTCCCCTATTAGACTGAGTTCCTTGAGGGAAGGGACTCTATTTTTGCCTTTCTTTGTACCCTAGAGCTTAGCACACAGCCTGACACATAGTAAATAGTTAATAGACATGTGCAAACTGGCATTTGCAATGTGAATGTGCAAAAATAGTTAAAGACTTGCTCCTAAAATGTTTCTAATATCCTAACAGTGGGCCCACTTCCTCCATCAGGGAAGCTGCCCAATGAAGGGCAGGTCTTCCACATTTTCCTATAATAAAAGCCACCCATTTCTGATTTATCTAAAACCAAGCCCTTTAAGAATGACTGGAAATACTATAGCAGGCCCATGCAGGAGTGTGCTTGAGTCATAGCTGCTGCTCCTCTGTCTGGGCCTGCTACACCACTGCATATTCATCCATTTTAAAGGGGAGCAGACTCTAGAGCCTTCCTTAGCTAGCATTCAAAATTCCTCATGCCAATTGGGTCGGCATACCTGGGAAGGGCACCACCTTCTCACAGGAAGAAAGGTTCTAGGTCATCCAACCCTGGAAAGGCCAACTGGATCAGTTCCTTTCTCATTGCTAGTTCTAACCCCAACAATGGGAAAAAGGCTATAACTACTCTTCCCCCTCTACTAGAAGCAATCAGCTTCCCTTTTGCTCAAGTACCCCAGCCAAATGTCATCTCCATGTTGGAAATAGCCGACATATTCCCTTCTGAAGCTGCTTCACTTGCTCTCCTTTGGCCATGACTCCAAACTAACATGAGGGTCTGAGATTTCTCGTTGGGATAGTTTGCTCACATAGATAATTTAATAAGGGCACCAAGTGAGGAAAAAATCAAAAGGATTTAAGAATCAAATGGAGGGTGAACCAAAAGCTTTGCCCTATATGGTACTATGAACACGATCATGGCATTAATGTGGTACTCCTAATGGGGTTTTAGGGCATATTAATGCAATAAGGAGAAATGTCCATTAAATATCTTTTGATATTTAGGGGAAGTTAGGGGAATCCCAACATTTCTGCCATGAGTGAAAACTCCAGGCTCTTTTTTTTTTTTTTTGCTGAGGCAATTGGGGTTAAGTGACGATTTGCCCAGGGTCACACAGCTGTTACGTGTCTGAGACCAGATTTGAACTCAGGCCCTCCTGACTTCAGGGCTGGTGCTCTATCCACTGCGCCACCTAGCTGCCCCCAGGCTCTTTTTATAATATGTGTTTGGGAATCCTGGAACACAAATTTAAAAGAGGGCTGAGTCCTTGCAAACCTTCCCTAGTGGCACTGATTCTTTGCGGGTAGGCCGAGCCAGCTACTGAGAAAGGATGAAGTGGAAGCATGGGAGATAACTCAACCCTAGAGAGGTCTAAACTATACAAATTTGAGCGATTTTATCATGGGATATTTCAGATAGCAACCAGCCTCTGTGCTCTGTAGGAGGGAAAAAAAAAATCTCTGATTCATGTTTCTTTCCATTCAAATCAACTTGTTCGGTTGGGGAGATGGGACAAACGCAAAAGATGTCTGGTCTACAGTCAGCTGGTCATGCATATTCTTCTTAGGGATGGAGGGCTGGGTTGGGGAATATTTTGAAACAAATGTGAGAAGACAGGCAAATTAATACATCATTGGCAGTTCTATAAATTGGTCTGGCCATCATGGAAGACAAATTTTCAATTATTTGAGAAAAGCCTTTCAGCTGTTCATAGGATTTGCCCAAAGCCACACAGGTAGGTAAATGTTACAGGCTCTTTCCATGATCTATACAGCCTCCGTTCATTCCTTTTGACTCAGAAATCTCATTGCTGTGCATTTATCCCAAAGAGATCAAAGGTCCTATCACTATCTAAATATTCACAGCAGTCATTTTTTTCACCATCAAAAAACTGGAAACAAACTGGGTTGCACATGAATTGGGAAAGGACCAAATAAATGATGGCACATAAATATCCGGCAATAATCTTGTACTATAAAAAGTGAAAAATCCAAAGAAACGTGAAAAGATTTCTTTGAACTGATATGGAACAAAGTACATAGAAAGGAGGATAACAATGTACACAATGACAATCATGAGGGTGAATGTGAATGTTGCAAGCATGTCAGGTGTGCTTATGTGTTAACTTTGCTAGATCTTTTTGGTAAAGAAAAGCCAGCTAGAGGCAGCTAGGTGGTGCAGTGGATAGAGTACCAGCCCTGGAAGTCAGGAGGACCTGAGTTCAAATCTACCTTTGGACACTTAACACTTCCCTAGCTGTGTGACTCTGGGCGACTCACTTAACCCCAATGACCTCAGAACAAAAAGAAGGGCTCACGAAGGGATGAGGTAAGATATCTGGAAATGAGGTTGTAAAAACAGAGACATCAACACATTTCTTTTTTTTAATCTGAAGCAAAATCTTTACTAGGGAGAGACTCTGAGGGTGGCTCCAAATGTAAACCTAAGGAACTTCAAATTCTTTAAAATTTTCCAAGCACTGAGTTCAGGACACAAGCAGCAGGACTAATGAAGAATGACTCTAAAATCCTGACTTGAGACATCTTGTCCCTTCCCAAAAGGAAAGCAACTCCTAACTAGCTGACTTACTTGAAAAGGGTAAGGACCAGAGACATTTAGCAGTCTAACCCACAGTCAAGGTGATTAATTACCTTTGATAACAAGATGAATAATAGAATTAATATTAAAAACAAAGACAATGTAAAAGTACTTATATCAATAGATGATAAAAAGTATTTAACAAAGTATAATACTCATTTCTGTTTAAAAAAACTACACAAGGCAAGGCATTGAAAGACAATTTTTCAACATGATAAAAGTACATATATATGTATATATGTTTATATCTTAAGCTAAAAGTTAGTATAATATGCAGTGGGGAAATCTAGAAAGTTTTTCTAATAAAGGCAAGAGTAAACCCAGGATGCCCCATGTCCTCTCGGTTATCAACATAATTGTAGTAATGTAGCCACAATAACAAAACAAAAGAAAGAAATCAAGGCATAAAGATAGTCAAAAAAGAAACAAAACGATCCTTATGTACTGAGGACAGAACGGTTTACTTAGAAAATCCTAGAGAATCAGCAAGGAAACTCATTAAGATAGTTGATAGCTTTGGAAAAGTAGGATACAAAATAAATCTGAAGAAATCAATAGCATCATCATCTCCTCCTCCTTCTCTTCCTTTCGGGGTTAAGTAACCTGATCACACAGCTAGTAAGTGTCAAGTATCTGAAGCCAGGTCCTCCTGATTTCAGGGCCAGCACTCTATCTACTGTGCCACCTAGTCACCCCTAGTATAGTTCTATGTAGCAATAACAAAATGCATCAGATCTCTGAGAGTCAATCTGCTGAGGTTTATATATAAAATTACAAAACCTTTCTTAAAAGAAACAGAATAACTTAAATAATTGACGGGGCATTGAATGCTCCTAACTAGGCCACACCAATATAATAAAAATGACAATACTACCTAAATTAGTTTACAGATTTAGAGTTATATCAATCAAGCTATCAAAGGAATACTTTATAGAGCTAGACAAAATAACAAAATTCATTTGGAGGATTAAAAGATCTATAATATCAAGGGAAATAATGGAAAAATTGGAATGAAAGAATGGTAGCCCTCCAGATCTCAAATTATGCTATAAAGCAGTAATCAGCAAACTATTTGGCACTGGTTTAAAAAAAGGAAAATAATAGAACAGTAGAACAGACTAGCTACAGAAGAATCAGAAGCAATTGGACTCAATAGCTTAGTATTTGACAAACCCGAGAACATAAATTATTTGGAGGAAGAAATACCTATTGGACAAAATCTGCTGACAAAATTGGAAGGCACTTGGGCAAAAATTGGGTTTAGTCCAACATAACTGCATACCTACCAAAACAAATTCAAAATGTACACAGGACATGGATATTAAAGGTCACTCCATAAAAACATGATGAGGGAAGGTACCTTTCACAGTTAAAAGTAGGGAGAAATTATTAATCAAATAAGGGGTAGAGGTGATCACAAAAGATAGAATATAATTTTGATTACATCA
The DNA here is from genome assembly GCA_023553655.1 of Myrmecobius fasciatus. Classification (NCBI taxonomy): domain Eukaryota; kingdom Metazoa; phylum Chordata; class Mammalia; order Dasyuromorphia; family Myrmecobiidae; genus Myrmecobius; species Myrmecobius fasciatus. Next base: position 63,365 of record JAJPUD010000058.1, read on the forward strand.
ATTTAAAAGCTTTTACATGAACATAGCTAATCTAACTAGAACAAGAAGATAAGCAATCAACTGCATCAAATCTCTCTAATGAGGCATCTATCGAAGATATAAATAGAAGTAATACACATAAGCCCCAAAGCCATCCTTTACAAACAATTCTCAAAAGAATTAGTGCAGACTATTAACAAGCATATGAAACATCACTTCAAATCAATAAGACAAATGTAAATAAAAATCACTTGTGAGGTTTTACCTCATGCCCAGCAAAGTAAGAAAGACAATGAAAGATGCAAATAGCGTTAGAGGAGTTATAGGGAAACTTGCACATTAATACACTGTTACTAGTGCTCTAAGTTGGTTCCACCATCCTGGAAAAATAATTTGGAAATATGCTTGACAAGTGACTAAAATGCCTAGATCCCTTAGTCCAGGGATTCCAGTGAGGGGCACATACATAAGATGGTCAAAACTAAAAATAAAGGTCCCGTGTAAACTAAGATATTGATAGCACCACCTTATGTATTGTAAAAGCCTACAGATTACATGCTCGTCAATTATGGGATGACTGAAGAAAGATGTGGTAAATGGATGTAATGGAATATTACTCTACTGTAAGAAATGACAAATATGATGAATACAAAGAAACATGGAAAGGCATATGAATTAATAAGCAAGGAAAGCAATATACACAATGAGGACAACGTGGAAGAGCAAGACGGTTGAAACTCACTGCTATGAAACTCTAGGGATCAAGCTGAGTCCCAATTAAGAGATATGAGAATGTAACTCCCTATGTTCTTTGTAGAGGTGGGAGGGCTATAGGTATAGAACTTTGCTAATAATATTGGACTTGGTTCATGTACAAAGCTGTTTTGTTTCTTTTTTATTATGGGGTAACTTGTTTTGTTTAAGTATGTATATTTATTGTAATCTTGTTTTTTTTTCTTTTTTTCCAAAGGGGGAAGGAGAGAAAGTAAATACTTAATTGAAAAAAATTTTTTTTAAAAAAAAAACATTTTAAGTTACTTCCTGAAGATTGTCCAGGTACTTCAGAGAGTTCTTTTAGTGCTTTGAATCCTCAGAACTATAGTGTTTTCATGTGTCAATCCAGAATCTTTAGCTGAAGCCATCATGTCTTATTAAATTAGGAAGGAAAACATAGCAAGAAAAACTTAGATCTTTTCCTCTTAATGGGAGCCATAGAATTACCAGTTCATGTAGTCAAAAGTAACACACTTTGGGGTTTTAGTATGTGATTATCAATTATGGTGGGTGTTCATAAAGGCATTAGCACTCTCCACTTAACGTATGAGCACTTGACAGCATTTCACTCATGCAAGCAAACAAACAAACGAGGCTTTTGCCAATAAGCTTTTGCAGCATTTTGGATCTTATTTGCTGAGAATAATGATTTTAGTGAAAGGCTCTTAAATCCATAAAACTTTGCCCAAAGAGCCTGACATGATTCAGTAACAGTTGCACTTCATTAATTTGCCTAGCAGTCCTAGATAGCCCACACCCAACAAAGCTGACAAGCTCACAGAATGGGGAAGGAAGGACACAGTCAGACCGGGACCGCTTTCCAGAATGCCCCCAACAAGGCTGACTGCCTTCAGGACCAGACTTATGAGTAGGTTTGGGGTCTCACCCCATTCCCTCTCTGCCTTCATGCAGACCCTGCTCTTTCTTGTCAAGAATAACCTCTACCTGTGTCTTTGGTCCCATCACAAACGCCAGTCTTTGAGAATACAGGCTTATCTGCCATCTCTTCTCTGCCATGCTTCTTCTGCAACAACTCCCTCCCCTTGGCCTATAAACACACTTGGGTATCCAAAGGAAGATGAAGGCTTCCCTTAATTTTGCTTAAGCCCTCAAGGTGGAGTCATCACATAATAACAGCTGGCATTTATGGGGCATTTTAAAGCTGGTACACACTTTCTATGTCATCTGATTTGGTCATCACAACAACCCTGTGAGGTAGGTGCTATATTATTATCCCCACTTTTCAGATGAGGAAACTAAAGCTGAAAGTGACTTGCCACGTGGTCACACACCGGAGCGTTCAAGGCAGGATTGGTAGCAAATACGTATTCTCAAGCACGTTTTCTTCTTTCGAGGAAGTAGCGCAATGAATCAAGTGCTGGACGTGCAGTTGGGAAGACTGGAATTCAAAACCAGCCTCAGACATTTACTGTGTGACCCTGGGCAGGTCATTTCACGGCTGTCTGCTTCAGTTTCCCCTCCTCTAAGGGGGATAACAACAGCACCCAGTTTCCAGGATTGTTATGAGGATCAAATGAGCTATTTGTAAAAAGCTCTTAGCACAGTGCTTGGCCCACAGTAGATTGCTATATAAATGCTTATTCCCCTCCCTTGCTCCTTTTAAGAATCCAAGGGCAAGATCAGCATTTTTGTTTGGGAAGGGAGAGGTGATAATTATCCATTTTCATTCTGTATCCCACCTTAATGCCCGGCAGATAGGAACTTTCTCTATTTGGATAGACCATCATCAAGGCCAGAGCACCCCTCAATATGCCAACCTATTAAGCCTCGCAGAGTCACAACACATCAAACAGACTATAGGCTGATTATGATCCTGAGGCTAGAGGATCATAAGCTTTAGAACAGGAAGGAATCTTTGATACTATCATCCACGAATACAATCCCCTCCTTTTCCAGATGAGAAAACTGAAGCCAGGGAAAGAAAGGCCAGTGCCCAAGGACATACATCTAGCTTTAAACCCTAGGCCTCTGCCTCACAATCCAAGGGGTCTTTCTAGCATGCCATGCTGTGCCAACATAGGATAAACAACATGCACCTTAGAAAAGGCAGGGTCCCTCCCTCCTTGGGGAGCTCTCCCTATGATCATTGTGAACTCCAAGTGACAGCTGTTGAACAGGGAGTGTTCAACTTTGATGTTTCAATGTCAAGGAATCTGGGATTTCAGTGGAGTGGGTCTTCCTTGGAAAGGTCCAGTCATAATCCACCCACAACTTCTCATGGCAAGACTCTCTTGCTGACCCCCCTTGTCAACCTGCCACAAACAGTTCATCCAACACGCTGAAGACTTTCCTCTAGGTCTCTGATATGAGTCAGTGCAAAGTTTGTGATATAAAAATTGGGAGCATCAGGAAACCTCTCTCCTTTATCTAGCTCCCTAGCCTTTTCCTCCCACATCCCCTTCTCTTTCCTTCCTTTTTGATTTAATTCAGTGATAAATGGACCCTTTGGTATTCATATGCTACGTTCTCAAACTCAGGGACTTCATCAAACTTCCATGTGTTTGTTTCTCATCTCTGTGCAGATGACCATCAGATCCATCCATACAGCCTCAATTTCTCTCCTTACTTCGAAATTCTGCATCTAAAACCCACCTATTGAATATTTCATACAACATATCCTATGGGCATCTTAAACTCAACACATCCAGAATTGGATTCATTATTTCATCTGCCAAACCCACCATTCTGTTGAACATTTTTACTTCTGTAAAGGTCACCTGCTGTTCCTCTGTTTCACTCAGGTTCATAATCTTGGGGTAATCTTTGACTCCATACTCTCCATTCAATGGATGGATTCAATGGATTCAATCAATGACTCCATACACTCTACATCCAATCTGTTGCCAAATCTTTTCCGTTTGTCCCTCCTTTGTACTCATAAGACGTGACTGCCCTCCTGGGTTTGCCCTAATCACATCTCACCTGCACTACAACAAGAGCCTTTTGATTGGTTTTCCTTCCTCAAGTTTCTCCCCTCTCTCATCAATCCTCTATCCAGTTGCCAAAGTGATTTTCCTTAAGTGTAATTCTGGCCATGTCACTTCCCTTACTCAATAAGCTCCACTAGCTCTGTATTCAATTGTTTCTGTATTCCTACCACCAAGTGACTGGCAGGTAACTGTTTAATAAATCCTTGCTTATTGATTCTACAACCTTTCCAGCCCTAGGAATCACTAGCTAGCTGAGGGGTTGACTTCAGAACAACTTTTTTAATATAGAGATACGAATTACTTTTCCATTGGAGCAATGGATAGGTCATCTATGAATAGACATGGGACTTGACCACAGTTTTCACGAGTTAAAAGATAAGGTGGTACAAATGGGCTTTCCCCCGCCCCCCCTTTGGCACCTTTGTGGAATATGTCCCACAGACCCGAGCGATCCAAACAAAACAAAACAAAAATCTGTTCACTATCACTGCTTCATAAACTGCTCTCCCCAATAATCTCATAGAGTAGGTGATACAAATGTTATCAGCTCCATATTATAGGCAAGGAAACTGAGATACTTTGATGTGTCCACATTGACACATTTTATAAATGTGTAGAGCCAGATTTCAACTTAAGTCTCCTGGCTGTAAGAATTGTATTCTAGCTGCCAGACCATACTGCCTCAAGTGAAGATGTGAATTCACATTTTCAAGACCTCACGATATTCTAACCTTCTATGATATTTGAAAATATAGTTATGGTGTAATAGCTAGTGGGCTGACCTTAGAGTCAAGAAATATTGAGTCTGACTGTCCCTCTGATAGATTCAGAGCTGCATGATCTTGGGCAATTAACCTTTCAGCCTCAGTTGCTGGTTCTGAAAGAGAGAGATTATAATTTCCGAAGCGCCCACCTCATAGCAGGTAAGGCTTAAATGGATGGGCTTTGTAAACCTTCAAGAGTTATCAAAATGTCAGTTATCATCAATAACATTTCCTAGGCTGAAAACTGGCCAGTCATTCCTTTTGCCTCACTTAATATTGATTTCATATTATTTGGATACATTGAGGAAAAAAAGAGACGTGCTGCTCTTAGTAGACATAATTTTCACATTTTTACATGACATTTTACATTTTATATAACTGAGAATTCAGAGTTCTTCCCAGTTCTTCCCAGAAAGAAGGATGGGGGCTGTGATGGAAAACAGCTTCAGCTATACAAGCCACCTGGTGTAGACGAGAAAGCCTCGGGCTAGAACATTGGGTCCCAGAGATGGCTCCGCTACTGAATCACTATGTGACCTCCCATGAGTCACCTCGAGCCTGTTACTCTTTGAGGATTGAACCAAAGCAAGAGATTTTTAATCTCTGATCCATAGATAGATTTTAGAGAGGGGTTGTGAACTTGGAAGAGGAAAAAAGATTATATTTTTAGTTCAATCTAATTGTTTTTCTTTGTAGTTCTATGTGTGTGATTTTATCCATTTAAAAAATATTATTCTGAGAAGGGGTCCGTAGACTTCACCAGACTGAGGGGTACAAGACACACGCAAAAAGTTAAGCATCTGTTGGCACTAAGGAGCTCTACGGTCTAGCCTCTGTGGCGCATTAGACTTAGCCTGTTTGGAGGTATTATAGCAATCATGTTTGAAGAACACGATTTGGCACACAGCGTGGTGTCGGTTGACTTTGGGTTTGGAAGGTGCTATAGAAATCATTTGGCCCAAGCTTGTTTTTGGAAATCAATGAAAAGTGTTTATTAAGTACTTAATGGGGCCAAGCCATGGGCAAGCAAACAGGGTGAGAGAGTCGCTTGCCCTCAAGGAAGCCACATTTTAGGAGTAGAAAACAACACATGCAAGGGAGTGTTGTCTGGGCCGAAGTGCTCTAGGCTGAAGTCACGGTGAAGGCGGATAGAGCCCTAGGAAAGCTCATTGGCACACTCTCTTGGGAGTAATGGTGATACTGAATTGTTCCCAGAGCCAAGGAAGGGAAGGGGCAAAGGGTGATGGACAAGTAGATGGCTGGGGTGGGATATTCTGGGGTCTAGGATCAGTTAGATAGTGGGCCATAGGTTTGAACTGGCCCTCAACTGGCGACTCAACTATCAGGACAGCACAGCCCTAGAGCAAAGTGAATAGATGAAATCACTGAAGACCGTGGTCCAGAAGAAGAGGCAAGAGTGTGTTTGGCAAAGAGATGGCCAGGGTGGTCAGCTGACAGGATACAGAACAGGATACAGAAAGGGAAGGTCTAGGCCAGGTGCATGCAGTGCTCCCAATGCTGCATCTGCTGTAGTCTCACCAGCAGGCAGAGCACTGGGCTTGGGGACCTTGAAAGATCCGAATTTGAATCCAACCTCAGGCCCTTCCCAAATGGAAGATGGTGGCGGGGGGCAAAACCACTTAATGTCTCTGTACCTCAGTTTCTTCATATGAAACATTTATCAGAAAAAATAAAGTCCCAGAGAGGGGAAAACAGGTCACAGATCAAATAGGTAGCAGAGCCAGGGCTCAAAATCAACACTGGGACCTCCTACTCCGTCGCTATCTCCACTTCAGTAAAGTTCTTCTGTAGCTTAATTTAGTTTGAAATACAGCTTCTATCCTACTAGTTGGAGGAGACTTACTAGAATTTTGTACCAGATTTTATGAGAAATTTGGCCCAGATATTGTGAGGAATATATAGGAAGGTGTGTGTGTGTGTGTGTGTGTGTGAGAGAGAGAGAGAGAGAGAGAGAGAGAGAAAGAGAGAGAGAGAAGAGAGAGAGAGAAAAGGTAGAGACAGAGATGGAGAGAGAAAGAAATAGAGAAGGAGAGATAGAGACAGAGAGAGAAAGAGAGAAGACACACACAGAGAAAAACAAAGATGGAGAGAAAGAGAGTCAGAGATGGAGAGAAAGAAAGAGATAGAGAGACAGAGAAAGAGAGAGGGGGGAGAGAGTCAGAGACAGAGAGAGGAGACAAATTGTACCAGTCTGAAGCTTTGTGAAGCAAAATCAATCCCAGGGGGCTGAAAACCAAGGAAGGGAAGTGAAGGCCTGCCAAACATCAGTACAGATGTACTGCCCTGTATACATCAGGTGCTTCTGAAGAGCTTCAGACAAATCAAGTTTTTGTCAACTGCCTATTGTAAATGCCCCAGGGATGCTCTGTGGCTAAAGAAGTCCTGTGGAGAATCCTTTTCTAAAGCAGGGAATCTTTGTGCAGCGCAAATCCCCAGGCCCTCCTTGATCTGGTTTGTGAATTCAGATGCCTGGCTGTTGCACTGGGAGCCCAAATCTTTTTTGCCCAGTTTTTTTAAAAAATGCGTTTGGGGGGCACAAAATAGTCAACTGGCAAAAGTCAGGATCGCACTAATGAGCCCTCCTAAACCCTCCTGACGGGAGAGAGAAATGAGGGTCGGGGAGCTCAGGGCATTTTGAAAAATGCCCCTTTTGTGCTCCCAGTTTAGCACAAGGGCCGTTAATAGGCCGCCACACGCTGCCCACGGTGCATTGTATTGCACGTAGCCCTCTTGAGAAGACCATAGTGCAGAGCATGTCTGCCTGCTCGAGAGGAATACCAATCACATGGTTAATGCACTCTGAGTCTTTGCTGACAGCAAGAAACACACACACTTAGGAGAAAAGGACCCACTTCTCACAGCTAATCACTAAAAATTGGTCACTGGCTTGTTTTTTTCCTTTTCTTAAACAAGAGCCCTTTCCCAGCATTCTGTGCTTTCCAAATGGGGCGAAATGAGGTGGGGCTGGGAAAGGGGCTACATTTAGCAGGGAACATTGGGCCGCCTGCCTGTCCCAGGATCTCAGAGAGGGAAGCGAGGGGCCTCGGAGATCCTCAAACCCAATTCCCACATTTGTAGAGTGTGGGAGGGCAACCAAAGGTCAGACAAGTCGTTTGTATTGAGGTCACAAAGGTATAACTAATGGGAAGAGATGAAGTCAATAAGACTTATTACACATACTGTGTAACTAACACAAAGTAGGGTGTGATAAGTACCCAAAGAAGGTCCCATGAGAATTCCGGGAGGAGAAAGATTAAGCTACTTCCCTTCTAAGGCCCGCAGTTTTCCTCATCTGTCAAATGGAGAGTGTTGGATTAAGTCCAATGCCTTTTCTACTGTATCACCCTATTGATGATCAGCAAGGACCCTTTACTTTGACAATATATGATTCTGTGATAAGCACTGACTATCTCCTATACTCAAAAAGAGTGTGGTAGGGCCCGAGTGATCGCAGAATAATAGAATTGGAAAGTATTTCAACAACTGACGGAGTGAATCCAGATTACTGCAGAAGATATGACATCATCCCATGATAGCTTCACAATCAAAAGCAAAGAACTAATAATATTCAAGTGTAGCACAATTATTAAATCTGCAGTGGACAGTAAGCTGGGAAGGACTTTGTGTGACAGAAATAGGATCCAACAAAGTTGGATGGGCTGCTGAATTGAGGAAGATGAAGTTCAAAAGAGATAAATGTAAAGTCCTACACTTGGGTTCCAAAAATTACTAGTACAAGTCCAGCATAGAGGAAATGTGGCTGGAAAACATTTTCTTTTGGGAAAAAAATTGAGAGATTTTAGTGGATAAGATAATAAGAATACTCAATAAGTACTCAGTAAGAGTAAATAGAGTCACATAGTGAACAAAAAAGTTTATCTGATTTTAGACTATATCAATGGTCAGGATGAGGGGGTGACAAAGCAACTGTACTCTGTCCTGGCCAAGCTATAACTAGAATCCTGTGTTCAGTTCTGGACTCAACCTTTTAAGAAGGCCATGGATAAGCTAAGGAGCATCCATGAGACGTCAAACAATATGAGGAGGGAAGGCCTCAAGGTTATTTCATATGATGAGTAGCCCAAGGACCTGAGGAGGGCTAACGTGGAGAAGAGAAGACTTAATTAAATAAAGGGGCCAGAGTAGTTGTCCGGTGGGAAAAGATTAGGCTTGTTCTACTTGGACTCAAAAGGCAGAACAAGTTATAATAAGTGGGAATTGCAGAGAGGCAGATTTCATAAATATATCCTAATAATTAGCACTGTCCAAAAGTGGAATGGGATTTCTCAGTAAAGAGTTATCTTACTTATCACTAATCTTCAAATAGTTTTTAAAGGGACTCTATCAAGGGGATAATTCAATGCGTGCTGAAATAGATGTCCTTTGAGGTCCCTACTAGCTATAACATCTGGTTATCCTACCATAGAGAAGGTATGGGATCTAGAGAACCTTCATGCAAGAGGTCAAATCTGACCTGGGCCTTAAAGGATGGGTAATGCTTTAGTGGATAGAGTTGGTTGTAGAGGAGGCATTTCACCTGTAAAGAATGGAAGCAGCAAAGCAAAGGACAGCGTTCAGGAACATTTAGTTTGACTAAAGAACAGAGACAGAACCAAGAGGTGCCAAGAAGGATCTTAAAGATGAAGGATACCTCAAACTTCACAAGTAAAGAACAGAGAGGCCTTTCAGTGATCTTATCATGGTCATGTTATCTGCGACCCTGCCTAAGAATAAGATTTTCTTTCAATATTTATTAATCTAGGAAAAGCTAGAAAAAGCATCATTAAATTAAAAAAAAAAGTAATTGCTCCTTTCCCTGAAATGCAAATGCTTATACCTCCATTTATAATGGCTTGAGACCTCTGGCAATGGTCTGGATGTCTTTGGACATGGAGGTATGACAAAGAGAAGTGTGAAGTGGTGGCTGGAAAGGTAGATTGGGACCAGATCACAAAGAGCTTTGAACACCAGGCTAAGGAGTCTATACTTTGTTTGGAAGTCAATGGGGAGGCATTGAAGGATTTTAAGCATGAATTATTTTGTTTTTAACCAGGATTAGGATGGATGGGGGAGAAGGATGTGTTAGAAGGCTATTATCTTCTTTAGTCACTGCTTCCGTTATGAAGGAGAAAGAACACTTGAAATATTTCTGAGACACTTCTTCTGGTTGTATAGAGTACCTTGGGAGCCTTAGGAAGCAGAGCAAATAACTGTTGCATAATAATTATAGTGGTTTGAAAGTACTCATGACAAGAGCTAATTTATGTAAAAGTTATGTAGCAAAAATCCCTTCCCCCAAATTGTATATGAATTGGGAAGCCTCGATCATGGAGACTGGGATCATTGGAATAACTGAATCGAAGCTATGAGCAGCAGGGTATTGATGTTTAAGAAGAACCCCAGGCTGGGAGACAAGGGCTGAGAAAGAGGGACAACTCCTCTGGAGGGCTATCCCAGGGGCAGGACCAGAAGTTCTGAAGGGGATATTGATGTACCAAAATATCCATGGCAGAATTTGAGGGCGGTATCAAAAAACCATAAAGAAAATGGGTTGATTGGGTAATGGCTGAACAAACTGGGGGGGGGGAGATGTATATTGGGAAATCACCATGGTGTAAACAACAAAAAGCATTAGCAAGATATTAAAAAAGAAATTTAAAAATTGTGCAAAAACAAGCAGCAACTTTGGAGAGAGGAGGGACTATTTAGAGATGCCATGGATAAACCAATGCTAGAGATTGTGTAGAAGGGAAAATTGAATTCTGGGTAATTCCAAGGGCCAATCCAGAGCTACCAGCAGGGCATATCCAACTCGGATCCCAGGCCACAAAGCCAAAAGGAGCTTGATTCTCCCACTCTAACCTTTTACTTCACCTTTCTTTCCTTTCTACCCATAACTGCTCAATCCATGAGGTAAATGAGGCCACTAAAAGGGAGCATCCAGAATGAAAACATTGACTGACACATATCAGAAATTGTTCTGTTGAGTATAAATTTGCCAGGGACCTAGGATCAGAGGTTGGAGGCACTGGAGAAGAAGGCTACATGAGAACCTATAGAAAGAGAGGCATGTGATACATCAAAAGAGAAGGATCATTTTTCAGTGGCATAGGATAGGATATCAGGACAATCTAGGCAATAACTTTAACAATTTAGTGTTTGATAAACCCAAAGACCCCAGCTTTTGGGATAAGTGCTCACTATTCAGCAAAAACTGCTGGGAAAATTGGAAACTAGTGTGGAAGAAATTAGGGCTTGACCCATACCTAACACCACATACCAAGATAAGATCTAAATGGGTTCATGATCTAGATATAAAGAGTGATATTATAACCAAATCAGAGGAACATAGGATAGTTTACCTCTCAGACCTGTGGAGATGGAATAAATTTATGTCCAAAGAAGATGTGGAACTCTTAATTGAACACCAGATAGATAATTTTGATTATATTAAGTTAAAAAGTTTCTTTACAAACAAAACTAATGCAGACAAGATTAGGAGGGAAGCATCAAATTGGGAAATCATCTTTACATTTAAGGGTTCTGATAAAGGTCTTATCTCTAAGATATATAGAGAATTGTCTCATATTTATAAGAATTCAAGCCATTCTCCAATTGATAAATGGTCAAAGGATATGAACAATTTTCAGATGATGAAATTAAAACTATTTATAATCATATGAAAAGATGCTCCAAATCACTATTGATCAGAGAAATGCAAATTAAGACAACTCTGAGGTACCACTACACACCTGTCAGATTGGCTAAAATGACAGGAAAAGATAACGATGAATGTTGGAGGGGATGTGGGAAGGCTGGGACACTGATGCATTGTTGGTGGAGCTGTGAACAGATCCAGCCATTCTGAAGAGCAATTTGGAGCTATGCTCAAAAAGTTATCAAACTATGCATACCCTTTGACCCAGCAGTGTTTCTATTGGGCTTATATCCCAAAGAAATCACAAAAGAAGGAAAGGGCCCCACATGGGCAAGAATGTTTGTGGCAGCTCTTTTTGTGGTGGCTAGAAACTGGAAACTGAGTGGATGCCCATCAATTGGAGAGTGGCTGAATAAATTATGGTATATGAATGTTATGGAATATTATTGCTCTGTGAGAAATGACCAGCAGGATGATTTCAGAGAGGCCTGGAGAGACTTGCATGAACTGATGCTGAGTGAGATGAGCAGAACCAGGAGATCGTTGTACACGGCAACAACAGTACTATATGAGGATCAGTTCTAAGGGACATGACTCTCTTCAACAATGAAATGCTTCAAACCAATTCCAATTGTTCGGTGAAGAAGGCCATATACACCCAGAGAGAGGGATGTGAAATGTGGACCACAACATAGCATTTTCATGTTCTCTATTGAGGTTTGCTTGCATTGTATTTCCTTTATCAGATTATTCTTTCTTGTAGATATGATTTCTCCTGCACAAAAAATGATGTGTGGCAATAACTATACATATATTCAATTTCTTAAGTATTCTAACATAATTATCATGTAGTGGATATCCTGCCATCTAGGGGAGGGGTGGGGCATAGGGGGGAAAATTTGTAACAGAAAGCTTTGTAAGGGTTAATGTTTAGGAATTACCCATACATATGTTTTGCAAATAAAAAGTATTAATAAATAAAAAAAAGAGAAGGATCATTTTGCAGGCTAGCTAGGTAGCGAGGCAATTAGGATGCAGAGTAGATAAAGTTCTGGCCTTAGGTCAGGAAGATCTGAGTTTGAATACTATATCAGATGTCCACTAGCTGTGTGACCCTGGGCAAGTCACTTCACCCTGACTGCCTCAGCTTCCTCAACTGTAAAATGGGGATAATAATAGCCCCTACCTCCAAGGGTTGTTGTGGGGCTCAAATCAGATTTTATATTTGTATATGTATATATATATGCCAACCTTAAAATGTTATTTATATAAGTGCTAGCTAATATAATTAGTAGTAGGAGTAGACTCCCCATCCCTTTCATGAGCAGGAAAGACAGAGTAAGGGTCATGAGAAAAATCTGGGAATATCAGAGAAAGACCTGCCAAACACCAGGCATGGGAGAAGACATTGGCAGTGTCCCTCTGACGGGAGAGCGTGGCTATGTGGAGACCCTGGATCTGCCTGGAATTCACTAATATGATCCTTTTCTCTATTGGAGGTGCTGACAGGGTGCAGGGAGCACTGCCCCCAAAAAGCATTCATACTTACTGGATTACAGATGTTGAAAACATAGGAAGGAGGAGAGGAGAAAGGCTGCCATGACTCAGGAGGCCTTTTGGGAAGAGCAAACGTGTGAAGCCGTGCGCCCCCTTGACAAAGCAGAAGACTAGGACTAGCAGTGCGATTGACGGATGGGTCCCTGGCAGCTGTTGGGAGAGTCTCAATACTGTGCTCTCTGATCTTCCTATTTCTTGGAGTAAATGCACCCAAACTAAAATGTATGTTTTCCTTTTGGGTCACATGAAGACTACGCCATGTGGGGATGAGAATCTTAATGGGGATGAGACATGAGCTATATTTGGAGAGTTTCCTTGAGCTAAAAATGCTTTCATTCATTAAAACTTCTGGGTGGGGGCAAGATCTGAGCTCAAGTTGTGATAGATTTATGAAATACTACATGCAGACGACTCTCAGTACCTCAGGAGTCAGGCCATTCTACTTTGAAACAGCTCTAATTGCTTAAGGAAGTTTTTGCTTATACCAAGCCAAAATCTGCCTTTCCATTGCTCCTACATCTTTCCTCTGAGATGAAGAAAAGAAAGCCAGAGGCACGTTTACCTATAACATTGCCACGGCTTGGATGAAATTTCAATGATGCACCAGCGAGTCTCAAAACGTCGAGAAACGGGGTTGTGTTTATGACCACGACCTTTGGAATAACTTTCCTACCCCTTCCCTTTGCTGTGAGTCAGACAAGCAGTCGAAGTGTGCCACGGGCTGCCTGGGTCCAAATACCCTTACAAGGGAGATGGGCATACCTGATAATGAGGGGGAAGCGAGTGTAAGTAGCAAAAATCAATGGGCCTGGGGTCACATCCCTGCACTCTTACTGCATGACCTTAGCCAAGTACCTGTACCTTCTGGGGCCTGCATTTCTTCCTCTGTAAAATGAGGAGGTCTGAGGGGAGCAGAAGTGTTTTTGGGGTCACGGCCCCCCTTTGGCGGTCTTGCAAAGTCTACAGACTTCCTTCTAAGAATCATGTTTTTATATACCTGAAGGAAGTTTGCAATTTCAGCTAAAAGTTAGTCAAAATAAAGATGTGGGTTTTTTCCCTGTCCAGGTTTAGACCCCCTGCATTAAGAATTCTTGGACTCGAGGTTTTCTAAGATCACTTCCAGCAATCTGTGATCCTATGCTGAAAGGAGATAACAACCTATCGAGGATATGTATATGATAGTTTCCAGTGCCTGACCCATAGTCAGTGATTAATAAATACTTTTTCATTTATTCAAGAATTATACTGCTGGAACCAGGAGCACCAGAAAAGGAAGACTGGATTTAAATGTACAAATCCTAATCTTATTTCTCTTGAAGAAGTACATATTATTCTAATGATGTTTATTTTATATAGAATAATATTTACATAGTTTCTATGGAGAATAGAAGCTATATAAATACCTATTATTATTATTATTATTATTACTGCTATTATTTGGCATACATGTGGGATAAAGTTCAGTGAGAAGCTAAGTAATGTATAAAAATTAAGAGGTTGAAATAATTTCAAGTAAGAATCTTTATTCCATACTCAACAAATATTTATGTCCGAGCCAGTTAGGCAAGATGGCAGCTGGCTCGGGGGAAACTTGAATTCTAGCTTAGTTCCCTGGCCTCAATTATACATCATTTTATGCCTCAGTTTTCTAAAGAAATTGGGAATGGAAGGGACAGAGGGAGAAGCCATGACAAAGATCACGAAGCCCATTTTGCAATTTAACACTCGACTGTTTTCTAAGAACCATTCAGTAGCGAATGTTGGGTACAGAATGGAAAGTACTGAGTTTGATTGCTTGGCTATATAAGAATCCCCCAGCCAAGGGCAGGCTGTTTATATTGGTAGGAAGGTACATTCAGATACTTACTTGAATGACTTGAGTCAAGACAGCTTTTGTTTTCCCCTTTTGACCTAAAAATATACTTGTTTTTGGTAGTGGAGAAAAGAGAGTATTTTTTTTTATAAAACCAACACCTCGGAAGGCAACAGAGTGCAGAAGAAGGGACAGAGAACTTAAATTCAAACTCTAGCTCTCCCATTTACTTGTATATGAGTCAGGCAAGTCACTTGACCCATGGGCCTCAGTTCTCTTACTGGAAAAATGACTGATTTGCACAAGATGGCCTCACATTTCATTCTGCTCTAAATCTATAAGCAATAAAAATTAGGATTACCCCGATTGGATCTTTAAACAGATCGGAATCATCGGACTGGCGAAATCGTTGGTTCCAATTATATTAGTGGCTTCAATAACTGAAATGGGTTACTGATCATCTGCTTAGCTATGGGCTATTTTGAGAGCCAATAAAATCAGTTTTATAGCCATACACAAACACTTCCAGAGGCTCTGGTACAGCATAACTCCTGGGGGAAATGGATTGTTGCCTAAAACTCTCTTCTAAATTGTGTGATGACAGGGAGAGGAGATCTCAAAATACACCTCCGACCTTTGAAGACGTGTAGACAAAGCTAGTCAGGATGCACTGAGAGGTTTAAAGACTTTTGAGAGTCCCTTGCATGGCAAGGAGAGCAAATTGGTCAATACTTTAAAAAAGTAATTCAGGCTATTCACTGCCCTTCTGAGTTCATCCTTGAGGTCTGAAAACCCAAGGAAACATGAATGGAAGTAGCCATGTGCCAGTGAACTTCCCCATCTATATAGAAGAGCAGAGAACCACATTTCCACCTCTTTTGTTGTTTTGTTATCATTCATGAGTTCATTTATGTCTGCTTTTTTTGTGACCCCCCCCGGACCATAGCATGCTAAACCCTTCTATCCATTATATCCCAAAGTCTGTCCAAACTCATGTTTGTTGCTTCCATGACAGTATCTATCCATTTCATTGACTGCCTTCCCTCTTCTTTTTGCTTTCAATCTTTCCCAACATCAGGGTCTTTTCTAATAGGTCCTGTCTTCTCATTATATGTCCAAAGTATTAAATTTTAGCTTCAGTATTTGGCCTTCCAGTGAACAGCCTGAATTACTTTTTTTTAAAAAATATTGACCAATTTGATCTTCTTGCTGTCCAAGGAACTCTCAAAAGTCTTTAGCAGCACCACAAGTAGAGAACACTGACTCTGCGGTGCTCAGCTTTCCTTCCAATCCAAATCTCACAGCTACATGTTGCCACCAGAAAAAAAATCACAGCTTTCACTATATGGACCTTTGTCGACAGGGTGCCATCTCTGCTTTTTCATATGCTGTCTGGATTTGCCAAAGCTTTTCTTCCAAGGAGCAAGTGTCTTAATTCCACGGTTACAGTCATCATCTGCAGTGATCTTTGAACCCGAGAATAAAAAATATAACAGTGCTTCTATTTCTTCTCTCTATTTGTTGGGAAGTGATGGGACCAGTTGCTAAATCTGATTTAGTGATTGCTAAATCCGTCAAGGTAAGCCAGATGGTAGGCTAAGATGCCATCTAGTCCAACACCCTCACACATTAAGTGACTTGCTCAGGTCACACTCAACTCAGTGGAAGACATGGGATTGGAACCCAGGATCACTGATTCCACTATATCCAAAGATCATATGATCCTAGATGTAGAGCTGGAAGGGACCTTCAAGAGCAATGAATCCAATCCTCTTGTTTTACAGGTGAGGAAACTGAGGTCCAGAAAGCTTGAGTGGCTTGCCAGGGTAAGAGAGAAGAATTAAATTCATGAATCAAAGGACTTTAAAAAGTTCAAATGATAGCAATAACATGTCTAAGAAAAAATCCTAGAACTTCGAAAAGCAAGGCTTGGTGCTAGATTGGAAGCTCCTTAAGACAAAGAATGGCATCTCCTATTGCTTTCATATTCAATTCTCTTTCTAATTCTGTACGGTGTGTTGAAATAATAAGAGTCCCATCCCGGGGCAGCTAGGTGACACAGTGAATAGAGCACCAGCCCTAAAGTCAGGAGAACCTGAGTTCAAATCTGGTCTCAGACACTTAATACTTCCTAGCTGTGTAGCCCTGGGCAAATCACTTAACCCCAATTGCTTCAGGAAAAAAAAATAAAAAAAGAATCCCATCCCCTTGTGGAACACATTATACTTTTCAATATGCCTTCATGAAGACACTCTTTTGCCTGCCCTGAGTAGGTATTCAAATGCTGGTGTTGACTGACTGAGTGACTGGCACATTGAAACCACAGAGTA
Source organism: Myrmecobius fasciatus (assembly GCA_023553655.1). Classification (NCBI taxonomy): domain Eukaryota; kingdom Metazoa; phylum Chordata; class Mammalia; order Dasyuromorphia; family Myrmecobiidae; genus Myrmecobius; species Myrmecobius fasciatus. The sequence goes on from JAJPUD010000058.1 coordinate 80,212, forward strand.
CAATTCACCTGTATGCTAACATCTGAAAAGGTTTAGAAACCAAATCTAGAGTTCTGAATCTGATAGTGGAAGAAAAGGGCAAGAAGGCTGTCCATTCATTCCTCCATTTAACATATATTCACCAAGTGATCACTGTATGCTCCATGTCCCATAGATGTGAGGGATGGAAGGTCTGAGAAGAAGTAGCTGGCTCTAGGAAAGGTCTATTTCTCAGCCACCCAAACTTCCAAGTTTGCATAAAATGTGGGACTTTCCAAATTAAGCCTCACTTTAAATAATATAATCCCCCTTCCATGAACTGGGTAAGTGTGTCTGCAACACTGTCGTCAGCTAAACATAGAATAAACATACATTCATTGTATATTTTTACCCAAGCCAGTGTCTGAACAGTTAATGGCTTTCACGGGAGGCGACCTGGATAGTTTTTTTGTCTTTCTCTTTCAAAGTCACTTGGTGACATGTCAGATTTATAATGTGTCTGTTGGGAAAGATTCACAGTCAAAGCCACACTTTCCCATGAGGGTCCGACATTTCCATTTGGAGGCATCTTAGTCAGCTGACTATGGTAATATTTTCAAAATTGCTCTTCAGTCCTTTGTTAGCAGCTACAGTGAATCCGAAGGCATTCGTAGCGGAGAGCTGTAGGGGCATCTGGCTGAACAGAGCTCAGCTCTGGAGAAATGTGACTTCTACAGTTGGCCATAAATAACCTGGCAAGTGTCCCTCCTTTCGTGATTCATTAGGGATATTTGCACCTCAATAGGAGAGAGGGAAGGCCTTGGGATCGGAGTTGTGGTGGGGAAGGTTAGGGGAGGGGCAAATGCCTATAGAATGGGCCCGGTTTGCTGAAGTACTGTGGACATAGCTGTACTTTGGATCCCCCAACTTTTAAGTGGAATGATCAGAGTCACTACCATCTCCGGAGATCAGAAGGGTGCTTTTAAGACCTCTCCTCTACTAGAGTCTAAGCAAATCCAAGCCAGTGGTGACTCGATTTACTCAGTCAACAATCATTTACTGAGCACTTACTAAGTGCCAGCCACTTTGAGGAGCTGGGGTGGGGTGGGTCAGAGTAGACAAAGAAAGGCAAAAACAGTCCCTGCCTTCAAGGAGGTCACATTCTAACATGGTGACTACATGTGGAAAACTAGGAAGGGACAAGATATAGACAGGAGATGGATTAGTTTTTCTTGGTATCTCCCCTAGGTCCCAGATTGGAGGATGTTCAAAAAAGGTTTATTGCCATAGACATAAAATCAGAGAACTTCAGCTGTCCTCTGGTCCATGCTGTACTTCTCCTACAAAGGTTCCCCTTGAAGACCTCCACTGAGGAAAAACTTACTGCCTCTGGAGGAGGCCCCATCAAAGTTGAAACTGCTCTAATTGTTAGACAGTTTGTCCCAAAGAGCTCAAATGGACCTTTCCGTTCCACCTACTGCTCTTAGGATGCTCTTCATAAATGCTGTTGTCCGACTGTCCTTAGTTATAGCTTTTGGGGGTCAAACAGAATAACTTAAATACTTAAAAGCCCTTCAAATCTGTGCCTGTGTGTTATAAAGGCTTTGTTTCTCTATTTTCTTATTAAAGTTGGAAGAAGAGGGAGAGAGGAAAATAGATGATGCTGATTTAATTAATAAAAATAACAAATAATAAAAATCAAAAGAAAAAAAGAAAAGAAAAATTGAAAAATGAAAAACCTATAGTAATCTGATAAACTAAAACATATATATTCTTCTATTTTTATCTATCCATTTCTCTCTCTAAAGATAAATATACAATCTTATGTATATATATGTGTGTGTGTATGTGTATGCAGAGAGCGGGAGAGTGCATCTGTGTGTGAATGGCAAATATCCATCCTTGTTTTCCACTGCTTCATCCCTCCCCTAAGACTCTACCTGGGGCACCCCACCTATCTACCTAGTTCCACTAGTCTTCCTAGTCCTCCTCTCCTATACACATTTCATCAGCTTTAGTAACTTCTGGGGATCTCCCCAGCCATGAGGCCCAGAACAGAATACAACACAACAAATGGGGTCTGAGCAAAGGATAGTGGGACCCTAACCTCCCTGGAATGGCTTCCTATGTGTCCATTGATAGACTCTTACAGAATTCCTCTAACCTCTATAACCTTTTTGGTCTTCTTCTCTTTAACAAAGGAAGAAACTGAGGCACAGAGCGGCAGAGAGATTTACCTGACACATAGATGGTATGTTGGTGCCAGGGCAGCGGAATCAGGATCAGGAGGAGGTGGGTGGTGGGTTCCCGGATTCTTTGCATGCATCACAAATTGAATTTCAGGAGCTGGGTGGCAGATAGAGCCCGCCCGTAGCTTCTTTCCCTTTCCTTTACATTCAAGATGGTCCCTCTTTGGACTGGAAAAAGGGTAGTGACTGAGTACTAGGCCAGAGACTGTAATCTTTTGGGAGAAATGAGCCTCTTTTCACGTAAAGGCTTTTTGTCATGAAGGAAGGAGGGTAGACAAGCATATGTACTTGGTGATATGTTAACAGAACCGCTTCTTCCTGGAATATTTGTTAACATTTTCCATAAGGCATTAATAGCTTTTTAAACATTCCCCTAATTGGAATTTCATTCATTGCCTGGCTTTCTGGCCTTCGTGAGCTGCTCATATATTTGTTGAAGTATTCAGAGGGGGAAATATCTTCCCAACCTCCATTTTCTCTGATATGACAAATTAGCTACATTTTCATTCAGTTTGTTTTATGAGTACACGGAGTTTAAACACAAAGTATCCAGATTACATGGATTAATTAGATGCTTTATTAAAAAAAAACACAACCCACAACCCAGGAAAATGAGTTGCAGAGTATAATATAAAACACAGCAGGCTTTGATTCTCTGCCTAGAAGCAGTTTCCAAAAAAAAATCATAATTAAGGGGGAATGAGCAGTACACTGTATTCTCCACATAAATCAGAGATATTAAAGGCAAATATTTGCTTTTGGATTATGATGAACTCAGATTTATCTATAAAATGGACTCGAGATGTTAATTGAGATAAATATGAACGCCCATCAATCACCCTGAGAGCACACTCTGCCATAGCCATACATAATACAGAGATGTAACCACCTCAGCCTTGTATATGAAGCAGAGAGGCTAAGTTTAGTGTTGCTTTTCTCCAAGACCTGTCTATACTCCCCTTGATACCACCAGAAACTGAGAGGGAATCTTCAGAACCTGCTATGCAATCCATTTCTAGGTATATTAGAACTCAGGATTTTGTTCATGGGGTCCCAAATAGCCAGGGGAACCTTTGCTCTAAGGTCTCTGTACCTCAGTAGAGCAGAGGGGTTATGTGCTTCCTCCTTGGGAGGGTCCACTTCCTTCCCACAGTGACCAATGTCCTCAGTCGGCAGGCTTCTACATGGGCCCACTGCCATCACCATGGGGCTCCTCTCTCGAGGATCACCTTCTTCCCTTCCAACTCCTTCGAGGAGGAAGGTCTGAATTCTCTGAAGGACGGCCTGCCTCCTTTCCCAGTGCAATAAAGTCCAAGTTCATGATGCTTTCTATTTAGCTTCCTCCCTCAGCTGGATTTGCCCAAGGTACCAGGATTCCTAGTTCTGGCTCTGTCAGTTCCAACTGTTCCCCAAGAAAGGGAAAACAACAAAAGCAAGGATTGGAAATGCACCTTGTATGACTGTTGACCAAGCAAATGGCAGTCATCCAACCATTGGGGACGTTCGAGGTTGGCCCACTTCAAAGGAACTGAGGGCATCCTTGACTTATCAGAACCTGAGGAGCTAAGACTTGCTGAAGGAGTCTTTATCTGAGCCTTCGGAGAAAGCAAGCTATGTTTACACATGTCCTTCAGCCCTCTCACACAAGCAAGCTGAGAAAACAGGAGTTCTTTCTGTCAAAAACCTAAGGGAGCTTTAGCAGCTTTGCAAAGTCTTTATCGATATGATCCCGGAACATCAACTTTGGGCAGACTAAATAGAAAAGGTTCTAAGATGATCAATGGTGATGACAGAATCCCAACACGATAGTTCAGATGAATAGAATCAGTTCTTGTATCTATAGCGTTTTAAAGTTTGCCTTACAAGTCTGTGGGGTTGAAAGTATACAGCCATTACTATGCCCATTTTACAGATAAGAACACTGAGCCTCAGAGACTTCTACAGGATTACTGAACTAGTAACTGTCGTACCCAGAACTCTGATTCAGGTCTGCTGTATATATTGTACCGATTCTCAAATGAATGGAGGTCCCCAGCTCACTTTAAAAGATGTGTTTCCAAAAGCTCATCAGTATACATGATCTGTTTCCAGGGTGGACTGAGGTGAGGAAATAGAAGACAGGCATAGTTCCTACCATCAGGCACTGAAGGAGAAGAAAGGAAGAGAAGACAGAGGAAAAAAGGGAAGAAGAAAAAGAGAAAGAAAAGGGAAAGGAAGAAGAGAAACAAAGGAGAGAAAGAGGAAGAGGTAGAGGACAGGAAGGAGGAAGAGCAAGAGCAAGATGAAGAACTGGAGAAAGAGGAAAAGAAGAAAGCTGCAGGGAAAAGAAAGAAGCAGGAAAGAAAAGCATGGAAGGAAGACAGAATGCTCTTGAGGGGTTTGCAAGTGGGCAGAAATGGGGGAGCCAAAGGACACCCCAAATCTGCCAGTCTGCTCTTCTTACCCTATCATCTCAAGCACTTGTAGTCGTCCACAAAATCCAACTTGAATAGCAAGGATCATAAGGAAGGGAGGGGAGGGGAGTCCAGGAGAGGGGAACTAAAGGAAAAGAGGGCAGGGGAGAAAAATACAAGCCTTGAGGGAGAGGGGGAGTTCTGGAACATACACAGCTGAGGCAGAGCCTGATTCTCCATTTCTCATAGACTCGCCCTTCTACTGCGTTGACACCTAAATCCAAGGACGGCCACCATGTGATGAGTGTTTGGCAACTAAGAGGCTGCGGATTATGGGCCGAGAGAGGGAGGCAGGTGTGCTGGTCATTTGTAGCAGGAAATTGAGCTAGCATTTTCCTAAGGGCATTTGGGAGGGCCAGGGAAGGGGCTGCTCTGCAGGATGTAGTCAAGGTGGAGTCTGACTGGTACAAGGAAACGAGATTTTGTGTTGAGAGCTTAGCACAGTGCCTGGCATATTAGGTACACTAGTAGGTGCTTAATAAATGCTTATCGATCGAGGGAAGGAATAGAGTGGTGAGAAGTGGCAGCGATTATGAGGGAGCTGGAGAAGTGCTTGTTGGGGAAGAAAGCAGGAAAGATAAGAGACTGGAAGATGTGACAGAGTCCTGTTGTGGATGCGTCATCAATGTGATGTGTGTGTGTTGGGGGGCAGCTGTGCTTCCCACAGGCTTCAATCAGTCTGAGTTTGTGGCTCAGAAGCCCCTGGTCAATGCTGAAGCTGGGATACCAAGCTTGCCTTTCTGAGAAAGAGGCGGCAGAGCACAGTGGCTAGAATAGTTCTGAGGATCGGAGTTCAAGTCCTTCCTCATTTTGGTGGACTGGGGGTGCCGCTTTCCTTATCTGTACCAGTGAAGGTACTAGTGTCCATAGTTCTTTACCTCTCTGTGTTTCTGTGGGGCTCAGATGAGATCATGGCTCTCCATGGCCCCATGGTCCTCTAAGCTCAACCCCTTCATTTTGTAGACAGGAAAACCGAGACTAAGAACTAAGGAAGTTGCTCAAGTTCCCCAATGTTGTAAGTGGCAAAGGTGAGATTTGAACCCAGTTCTTGGGATCCCAAACCCATGACTTGTCACATTTCCCATGCTAGCTCTCGGATAGTGAATGGGAAGAAAGGGTTTGCAAATCTTAGGCCTAGCCTGCCATTGCTGCTTCCGTGGAGCTCTCCCCCCCCCCACTTTCCTTCCTGAGAGCAGAGGCAAAGCGGGGCATTCACAACTCAGGCAGGCTAACAGGGTTTTGCAAACAAACCACACTTGACCTTTCCCTGTCCATGCCCAGCCCACCAATGGGCCAGCACGTGAGCAAAACAAACACCACATACAGAGCAGAGAGGGCTCTGGCTTGCTTCCCCCCCCATCTGCAGCTTTGCCCTTTTCTACTTGCTGAAGGCTCACCTGGGTCCAAATCGAACCCAAGTGCCATCTTCTACCCATCCAGGCAGCCAGATCCCCCATCATTTCCTTGCCTTTTCTTTAAACTCACACAAATGCTACCGGTCCATGGGGCACAGTGGAGCATCCTTAGCCATTCCCTTCCCCTTCTGAATTTCAGCACTGCAACATGCCCAGAGGAACTGCTTACTCAGAGGGTGGCCAAGGACTCACCCTTGGCTTTTCTTTGGTTTGGGACCCTTCTGAGCCCATTCTCCCCACTCTGCTGACCAAACCGGGAAAGTATCAGGGACATCAAAGCAGAGTTTATGACCTCAGGTAGGAGAGGAATTGACCTGAGCTATCCAGGTGCCACCTGGAGTGGTCACTTGCCTTCTATCAATAAAATGGGTCCTTAGGTCCCTACAATTCTATGGCGGCACCTAACTCGCATCAACTCTTTTGAGTCCATTATTAGGTCCAAAACATCTATCCATCCCTCTGTCTTCCCTCATGGGACCCCGTGTGGTAACAGGGGTGGCGGCCGTGATTGGTGGTAGTACCCAAGATGGCAGGAGAGCATGCTAGTGCTTTCTGGTGTCTGCCTTGCCCAGTCCAGCCCAGGGTGACCGTGGCCAAGGATTATTTCTTGTTTGTCAGGCCAGTAAATATACCAAAGCTCATTCACAAGATTCACGCAACTGTCTCCAAGGGGATTAAAATATAAATAGCAACTTATAACCAAGATAATAAATAGATGGCACTAAACAAATTGTTTACCAGCCATCTTCCAGATCACTCAGTACGTCTGCTTGTCTTTCTCTAATAAGCCTCTCACTTACGCTCATTCAGCAAAGGCAAGAGGGGCGGAGTACAAAGGCTGGTGGAGCCGATCTAAAAATAAGGGAGCAAGTCCAAGAAAACAAGTCAGGCCCAAAGTCCACTGTCTACAAAAACAACCAGGCGGATGCTAAATTGGGGCTTTGGCCCAAGTGGGAAATCAGGCTTTGCTAAGATGCAGTTTTCTCATCTGTAAAATGGGTACAGTGCTTATCTCAAGTCATCACCTTGAGCTACTAAGAACTGGGCAATTAGAGGATTCAGGGATATTCATTCTGCTCAAACAGTATCCTCCAGTATCTCTGGGCCTCCCGGCACTGGCCCATCAAGCTGTCACTCAACATCAAGTCCACCCATGAAGGAAGCCAGAGCATCCCAGTGGTGTGGGTAGAAATCAGCGACTGTGGGTCACAGTCTTGAGCAGTGGGAGCCCCAGCTTCTCTATGACTCTGGGGGTTGAGGCAGTAGATCAAAGGAGGAGCCAGCCTTCTGGGTCCACTGCTGGTGAGGCTGCCCACTGCACAACCGAGTCTCTTGGAGGGGGAGAAAGACAAGTCACATTGCTCATGGAACCACGTGGCCCATGCCTCCGGGAGACACTTCAGAATTCACGACTGTAAATGGATGAGCCAATCAATGGACTGGAGTTGAGTGAATGGATTTCCAAACTGCTTTGTTTCTCTTCCTTATCGCCCTGGCCTTACTCTTTAAGTTGGGATTTGGGGGAATGCTTCTCAAAGCCCAATCAAATGGGGTCAGACGGGGGAGGAGGGAAGAGGAAACATGGAGCACCATATGAATAACCATTTACCTTTCTAGAGCACTTGCAAGATTTCAGAGGGCTCTCCTTCCATTCTCTTACCAGCTCCTCACAACACTCCAGTGAGTTTAACACTTTGGTTATTCCCATTTTCCAGTAGAGGAAAGTGAGAGACTGAGATTAAGTCAGCCCCACAGAATCTAAGGAAGAAATTTGAATCCAAGTCTTCCCGGGAAAGGCTTCAGCGGCTCCTGACCTCCGACATTTACTGTGGGAGCATGGGCAAATTACTGAACCCCACACCGTCTCACTTTCCTCAAATGGAAAATGGGAATGATAATAGCGCCCAACTCACAGGGTTCTTTTCAGGATCAAATAAGATAATATTTATAAAGTACTTAGCAAACATCTTGGCACAGAAGGTACTATGTAAATTCTCTTTCTTTCTTTCTTTTCTTCATTTCTTCCTTCCTTTCTTCCTTTCTTTCTTTCTTTTCTTTTTTCTTCCTTCCTTCCTCTCTTTCTTTCTTCCTTTTTCTTTCCTTCTTTTCTTTTTCTTCCTTCCTCTCTTCCTTCCTTGCTTCCTTCCTTCCTCTCTTCATTCCTTCCTTCCTCCCTCTATTTTCCTTCCTTCCTTTTTCCTTTTTTCTCTTTCCTTTCTTTCTCTTCCTTCCTCTCTTTCTTTCTTTTCTTCCTTCTTTCCTTCTTTCTTCCTTTCTCCTTCTTCCTTCCTTACTTTTTCTCTCTCTCATTCTTTCTTTTCTTTTTCTTCCCCTTTGTTTCTTCCTTTTTCTTCCTTTTCTCTTTGTTTTTCTTTTCCTCCTTCCTTTCTTTTCTTGCTTCTTTCCTTCCTCACTCTCTTCCTTTTTCCTTCCTTATTTCTTTCCTTCCTTCCTTTCTTTCTCTTTCCTTCTCTTTCTCTCTTTCCTTTTCTCTCCCTCTGTTTCTTTCTTCCTTTCTTCTTTCTTTCTTTCTTTCTTTCTTTCTTTCTTTCTTTCTTTCTTTC
>JAJPUD010000058.1:89681-126770 GCA_023553655.1 Myrmecobius fasciatus
TTCTTTCTTTCTTTCTTTCTTTCTTTCTTTCTTTCTTTCTTTCTTTCCTTCCACTATCTTTCTTCTTTCCTTTCTCCTTTCTTTCTCTTTTCTTTTTATAACTTCCTTTATTCTTTTCTCTTTGTTTCTCTCCCTTCCTTTCTTTCTTTCTCTCTTTCTTCCTCTTTTCCTTTCTTCCTTTTCTTCCTTCCTCCCTCCCTCCCTTCCTTTCTTCTTTTTTCTTTTTCTTTCTTCCTTCCTCTTTTTTTCCCTTCCTTTCTCTTTGTTTCTTCCTTCTTTTTTCTTTCTCTCTTTCTTTTCCTCCTTCCTTCCTTTTCTTGCTTCTTTCCTCTCTTCCTTTTCCCTCTCTATCTTTCTTCCTCTTTCCTTCCTCTTTCTTCCTTCTTTCTTTTTCTCTTTCTTTTTCTTCCTTCCTTCCTTTCTTTTTCTCTCTTTCTTTTCTCTTTCTTTTTTCTTTCCTCCTCCCTTCCTTTCTTTCTCTTTTCCTTCCTTTCTCTTCCTTCCTTCCTTCATCCATTCCTTCCTTTGTATTTATTCCTTCCTTCCTTTCTCCTTCTTTTTCTTTTTCTTCTCTTCCTTCCTTTCTTTCTTCCTTCCTCCCTCCCTTTCTTTCTTTCCTTTGTTCCTCTTTCCTTCATAGGAATCACACAACAATATTTTACTCAATTGAAGAAGGTTGGTCTGCTTTTTGCTGCCCACTTAATAAGGCTTCATTCTTGGGATATTTCTAGGGAGAATCTAGGAAGAAGCAGCCATAAAGAAGCTAATCACCTCCAGCACCTCTGACCTCTCTATCCAATATCAAATAGCCTATATGCCTCCTAATTATCAGTAATATCTCTGTAATTTCCTCCTCAAACCTCCTTTCAGGGAAGTATGCAGCTTTGAACATCAGAGATCATCAGTCAACTCCTTCCTCATCTCACACAGGAGGAAAATGAAGGCAGGAGAATGGAAGTCCCGGAGCAGGTGATTGGTGGGTTTAAGCCTCAAGCCAGCTAGCTCTCCTGCCTCTGGCGAAGACCGCATCTTCTCAGCCCACTGCCTTCTCCTTTGAGAAAAGAGAATGGGAATGGATGCCCACAGGTGCCAAGTCTTTTTACTACCACCACAATAATATGGTGAGATTTAATGAGATGTTTTCTGGCACACCACAAGGGCAGGGTACTCTGGAGATGGGTATAAGATGAGAGGCTTTTTACTCCTTTTGTGACTTCTTTTGGCTTAATTTTTACCACAACATGCCTATTTTTGGTGCTTTGATAAAGATCACTTTTAAAGATTTTATACTTTAGTGGCAACAAATTTCCCAAACCCAGTTTAGAAGCAACATTTCTGATCCTATTTGGCCACTGATGATTAGGGCTGTGGCTGATTAATTCAAAATAACAGAGTTGAATGATGAGCCCTCTTCCTTTTTTTTCTTTTTTCAGCTACAAAAGACAGCTGGGTCCCTGTTCTCTAGTGAGGAATGGAAATCTTGCAGTTTTCAGAGGTACAGGCCGGGCGCGTCTACGGCAGCCTGTTTGAGCAGGAAGGCTTGCAGATTGTACATACCTTTTGACTTCATCACTTTCAGATACTTCTGATCTACACTGGGGTGACCAAAAGAAAGCCTTCTGGTGGCAACTGGACCTTTTGTTGTTATCCTTAGTGACAGTTTGATAAGAAGGAATATGGTCATTTATATACCCATGTACCTACCTTATTTTTCTTTTTTAAAGATGCAGCATGGATGAGTGGAAAGAGGCCTGAAGCTGGAGTCCAAAGACCTGGGTTGAAATCTTGACTCTGCCATTGGCTAACTGTGTGATCTTGCTCAAGTAAGTCTCTTGCCTCCTGGGTTCCATAGTTCCTCATGTGAAAGGTAATGGGATTAGACGAGGTGATCTTTAAGGTCTCCCTAGCCTGAAATCCCACAGCAATGCAAACTAGAAAACATTCTCTTATCAGAACCCAGTTCTTTAAAGAACAGTTGTTTTCATCTCAATTAAGCTACTGTGTTTGTGCAGGGGTCGCATGCTATTCCTGTTTAACTCTAAATCAATTTCAAAAATAAGAAGTAAATTATCCTCAGTGAAAGGTTGGCCTAGATGCAATGTAAGGAGGAACAGAGGTCTCAGCTCTATTCACTATGTTTGTCAATCAAAAAGTGATCCAAAGCTAGGAAGACTTATGTGAAGTGACACCAAGTGAAATAAGCAGAACTAGGAAAACAATATACCCAGTGATTACCACAATGAAAACAAAAGTAAAGTTGAAGGCTATGAAATCATAATGATCAACCTTGGCTTTGCAAAAAAGGTGAAGAAATACACCTCTCTCCTTTCCTTGGACAAGTGGAGGTCTATGAAGGCAAAATGGTACATACTGGCAGGCCTAGTGGCTGGTATGTTTTTCTTTGTTACAACGAGGCTCACTGGGTTGGGCAAGTGGATGGCATGGCTTTAAACACGTAAGAGTTCAAAATATAAGGTATTAATCAGACTTTTACAAGGGAATAATAAGAGACACTATATGTGGGCTCATTGATTTGTAGCATTATTTAATCCAACTCCTTCAATTTCACATGAGGAAACTGGGACCCAGAGAAGCGAAAGGACTTGCTGAAGTCTACACAGCACAAGAGTGGCAGAGCCAGGATTCATATCCAGGTTTGGTGACTCTAAGTTCAGAGTTCTTTCATAAGACATAATTCAGCTACTGTCTGCTCCTACTCATTTCTCATGGAATCATTTTTATTGTTGAGTCAATTTTTCAGTCACATCTGACTCTTCATGACCCCATTTGGGGTTTTCTTGGCAAAGGTACTGGCATGCTTAGCCATTTCCTTCTCCTGCTCATTTCACAGATGAGGAAATTGAGGCAAACAGGGTGAAATGACTTGCCCAGGATCACACAGCTAGTCAGTGTCTGAGGCTGGATTTGAATTCAGAAAGAAGTATCTTCATTTTCCAGACCCAGACTCGATCCATTGCAGTGCCATCTAGCTGCCCTCCTGAAATCATACACAATTCCAATTTTTAATTGTCTTAGACTATAAGTTGCAGAAGGGCAGCTAGGTGATGCAGTAGACAGAGTGCCAGGCTTAGAGCCAGGAAGATACGAGTCTAAATCTAGCCTTGGATACTTACCAGCTGTGTGACCTAGGCAAGTCACTTCACCCCTATTTGCCTCAGTTCCTCATTTGTAGAATGGGGACATACCGAAGAAGGAAATGGCAAACCATTCCTGTAGCTTTGCCAAGAAAATTTTCCATGGGGACAGGTAGAGTTGGACATGACTGAATGACGATCTATAAAGAAGAATAGGAAGTATGTGTGTATGTGTGTGTAATACATATATACATTTACATAATACATACACGCATATGTGGGTATCCATGTGTATATATATCCATATCTTCCTAATTCTACAACACTGTGCTCAGGACACAGCTGATACTCATTAAATGTATAAAATAAATTACTAGTATACCCTACCAGTCTGTAAACTTGAAGGCTGTGGCCATCTTATTCATCTCTCTATCTCCAACTCCGCCTGGAACCGAGATTGTTCTATATGCAGCAAACAAACATTTCATTCATTTATTGAACAAATGTAGCAATTACAGAGTAAGCATGGATCAAGAAATGATTCTCCATTATAAGTAAAAGTCTTCTGGTGTCACAGAATGGCTATGAGTCATGGAATACTGGAATATCACAGTGTTGCAAGAATTAATGTGGCGGGCATCCGAAGGAGAGGCACACAACAGGAACCAGTCGTCTGAACTATGGCAGCAACAGATTACCAGAAAAAAGATGCACAGGAATAATGGCACAAAGGACACCACAAGGGAAAAATAGGAGCAGGAAAGGAGGTGAGCTAGCCACGCAATGGACACCCCTTTGCCCTCTGGTAACCACACGATATCAAGCGAGTATGAGAAAGTCTCTTGGTACATCGGGTGGACCTTCTGTGAAGGATTCATGTGTGAGCATCCATAAGGATGAAAAAGCATAGAGCTGGTTGTAATCTGCATCATGAAAACTAGTCTCAATATTGAGTTCATAGGTCCCTCAGAGAAGAGGAGCTGGGGAGCGTGATGCTTCCAAGGAAGACTTGAGAACTGGCAACTGGACCTGATGGTACCTCTCCAGTAGAAATTTCCTTTCAGGAAGAGGCAGCCATTTTATTTTGTTGCTTTGGTGTGTGTGGGGGGGGGGAGAAAGTCAGCAGAGACTGGCTGCCCAGCATCCCAACCCGCTTTTGGGACATCAACTTGCCCATTTTCTACCTCTTTCAAATATGAAAAAGAACCTTGCCACTGGGGAAAGAAATCTCTGACTCCACAGCTGGTGGATGCCACCTGCCACTTATGAAGTCAAACTTTACCTGACTGAGATAGCCAGGAACTTCCACAAACAGCATCTGCACCCTAGGTTTCTTCAATCAATTGCATGTCTCTTACTAAAAGAGAAAGAACAAAAAAACCCCACAGCCCAAACCTGAGACCTGGAGTACTTGCTCTTGCTACATAACCAGCCAACTTCCTTTATCAACCACATGCTAGAATTGGGTAGCTATGACATTATTAAATCCCTACTCACTATTTGTGGAAGCTTTGCATACAGTTTTAGAACCAAGTGAATCAGATCTTAAATTTTAATTTCTTTAATGTTTAAGAACTTATGAAAATAACCGGATTAGCTAGAGTGTGAATGATTTCCTTGTAAGAATCAAGTCGGTGTTATACTCTTGAGCCTTGGCACTCAACATCACCTTTTCCCAACATTCTGAGATGTCATTTTCATAATGAAGTTCAATTCAATTATTCAACAATCACTATGGACAAAGCACATGGGAATTAAAAGGAGAAATGGCCCCTGCCCTTTAGAAGGGACGTTCTACTTCCTTCCTTCCTTCCTTCCTTCCTTCCTTCCTGCTTCTTCTTTGTAGATACTCTGGCTCTATTAAGATTCAGTTTTGAAACAGTACAAGGTAGAAATCCTTCCATATCCTATGGTCTTAAGGGTGTGGTTATTTGTGCCCACGTCTTCGCCCACCACCTAGATTCTGAGCTGGGCTGGGGTCTATATCTTGTTTATCTTTGCATTCCCTCTTTCTTCCGACATCTAAAACAGGGCCTTGCACATATACAGAGGAAATGGGGGCACAGAAGACACTATATTATGCTTTAAGCAGCACTGAAAAAGCAAGAGTTACAATCATGATTTCAGACAAGACAATAATACAAATGGATAACGTCAAGAGACAAACAGGGAAATTACATTCTGCTTAAAGGCACCATAGACAAAGAAAAAAAAAATAACATGATGTATCTATGCACCAAGTGCCATAGAATCGAGTTCTTTTTAAAAAAAAACACTAAGCAAATGACAAAAAGATTATAGGACCATAGATTTAGAACTGGAAGAACCCTCAGGAGTCACTTAATCCAACAGTTTCATTTTATAAAGATGAGGAAACTGAAGTTCCTAGAGTTTAAGTGACTTGCCCAAAATCTAACAGGAAACAAATGACAAAGGCAGTACTTGAACCTAGAGCTCCTCCCTTAAAACTTGTATACTTTCCACTGTACCATACTGCCTCTGGAGTAGTACCATAAAGCTACTGGGGAAAGAGATTCTGGGGGCTGTCTTGCATCTCCTACAATATGACTAGAGGGTCAGGCTAAATAAGGGGGTGGGATCACCACTGAGGCAAAAATTAAGTTGGTTTTTCTCTCTTCCTTGTTCCTTTTTGAAGTGTCACTCTCCAGAAAAATACAGACCACATAACAAGCCTAAATGTTCTCTGGAATAGGTTAACCCCGTAATTTCTCTCTCTCCTGAGTATTTTCAGGGCAGGTCTAAAATCCATTAACACTGAGGGAAAAAAGGCTGCAGTTAGCTATGCTATCCTGCCTCTGTGGGCAAGTTAAGACTTTTTTTTTCACCTGAGCTAAAAAATCCAAATCCAAATAGAAGAGAAACAACAACAAAGACTTCAACTGCTGAATGTTAACTCGGGAAAGGGACCGGCCTCTTCTAAAAATCCCTTTTTACAGATGAGGCAACTGAGGTAGAGAGAGGGAAAGGTCTCCCCCCAAAGACTCACAAGCAGAAGCAGAGCTGGGACTAGAAGCCAGTTCTTGTGCCTGAGCAGAGGGTCCTTTCCACCACATGGGTTAAATGAATTGCCCAAAGTCCCCCAGTGACAGAGGCAGGACCACAGCCAAGGTCTCCTGACTCCCAATCTTATGTTCTTTCCACTGCCCCTAGCTTGTTTTCAATTAGCAGCAGATGTTCCCTCCAGCAGCTCCAGGGCAAGCGCTGGGACACCAGCTTCTTCCATCTGAACTCAGGTCGACAGCAATGTCAGCACTTGAGAAGATGGGAACGGGAGATCGACGAGAGGGAGAAATATTTGCCACAAGGATGTGTGTTTGTTGGGAAGAACACCACTTGAGCATCTCCCTCAACAGCAGGGAATTAAGGTTCCAAGATGGGCTGCTGTTTTCTTAGCTGTTCCACATCCTTCATAATGCTCTCCGCTGATGTGCCCTCGTACAAAGTCACTGCATTAAGCCTCATTATAATTATCTTTGTTATGACAACTCCTCTTCCGATTACTCAAAATATTTTATCCCCAAGGTTGGCAATGCAGTGGAGATGCCATGGCACATGTTTTTGTATCATTCCAGGTCTCTTTCCCTTCCTAAATGAAAGCCTCCTGGGGGGGCTCGAAAGGCTAGTCAGCTTCATAAGCCATTTCTGGCTGAGCCTTCTCTGATTTTCTGTGCTCCCTGATCTAAGAACAGACACTGAGCCTGCCTGCCATTATGGGCAAAGCATTCACGCCTACACGTTTTGCTCAGAGCCCCAGTGCTGCCAAATGTAGAGAAACTCAGAGTGATCGTGGCCCGACTTCCGAAGGAGGGTGGGCCTCCAAATTCAAATGGGGAAGAGATCAAGAAAATCAGATGTTTGAAGTTCAGTGAAGGCAATCGAGGTACTCTTGAATCCTAGCAGTGATTGTCACATAGTAATGGTGACAGATGTCCGTGCGAATCTCTCTATGTACCACAACGTAGGATGAAGTTGCCAAATGGTAGGAAGAAACCTGATTTAGGTGACTGCCACTGCTTGACCAAATAACTGGTCTTCTGACTTGATCTTCTTGCTTCCAGTCTCCCCCTCTCCAATCTATCATCCACACAGCTGTCAAAATTACCTTCCTAAGACAGAAATCTGTCATTCCCTTGCCCCCCCGCCAACTTCCATGGCTCCCCATCGCCTCGAGAATCAAATATAAACTCTTTAACTTGGCATTCAGGGCCCTCCACAACCCGGCTCCTTCCTCCCTTTACAGTTTTATTTCATAAGTCCCCTTCACCCATTCTATATTCTACCCCAACTGGCCTACCAGGCATTCCCCGACTTCAACATGTTATCTCCCACCTCTGTGCATTAGCACAAGACATTCCCCACGCTTGGAACAAACTCTTTATCTCTACCTCTTAGAATCCTCGTCTTCCTTCAAGGCTCAGCCCAGATGGCTCCTCCTCCAGAAATCCTTCCCCATTCTTAGATGTTAGTGCTTTTTGCCTCATTATTTGCCCTACTATACTTATCTGCTCACATGTTATACTTCCTATGGAAAGCTGAGATCATTTTAGCTGTATCTCTGCACCCTCAGTACCCGGCGTGCCTCGATCAATATTGGTTGAACTGAACTGAACTGAATTGGTCTCCTCCTCTCTTCCCAAGAGGCTCCTTGATAGTGTTTACTCTACTCAAGTTTAGGGCTCTGAAGCAGGCTGAGAGTTGGAAAGGTTACCACTAAACAACCACCATAAAATGACCTCTTCGTGTTTTTTATTTACCCTCTTTCTCAATGACCCTCAAGTCAGTCGAGCTTACTTAGGGAATAAGTTTTTCTAGAAGGGGGTGTCTGATGGAAAGCCAAGGGGACAGGACCAGGATGGGAATGGGGGGACTTGACGAGCTACACAGGGCAAGTCGTATGACTTGGGTATTTCACCTGTAAAGCCCTCTACCTCCCATAATTCTGGAGAGATAAGAGACATAAAGTACTTTGAAATGTCAGCTCTGGTTCCTATTAAGCTTTGCCAACACCTATGCTCTTTGTAAGGAGAAGATGACCAAGAAAAGCACCTAGTTCCCTGAAAAAGGTGGGTGTGACAGCAGGACTAGGGAGTCTGCCAGAGAGAGAGACCTAGGAGATAGTAAATGTCTGCCAGACACAAAGACAAGGCCAAAAGAACAATCATTTCACTCACGGACAAGACTGGGTCCTGAGAATGCAAAGATTAAGAACACCACAGCCTCTGTCCTCAGAAAGTCTCCCCTGTGCCAAAACCACAAATAAAGTATGACTCAAGTGAAGGATATTGTGATAAGGACAAAGGAGTGATCCAAACCAAGTGCTGGAAGACAATTTTTGGAGGGAGAGATGACTCTCCCCTCAGGATCGGGGGTGGAGTGGGGAACCAGGGAAAGCTTCCTAGAGGAGGTGGAATGTGAGCTCCAACATGAAGAAAGAGAAGGATTGACAGGTGGAGAGGAGGAGGAGGAATGAATTCCAGGCATGGGGGAGATGGCCTGCATGGCTGTGGGAGAAAGTAGGACAGGACTGAGGAGGAGCTGAGCGAAGGGAAAGGTGTGGGACTATTCCTAATTAGGAGGTGGGCCAGCTACAGTGTGACCCTGGACTGGAGGGAGCAACAGGAAGGGGACAGATGGGATAGAACATCCAAGTAATCTGGCCAAGGGGCCAGATTCAAAGCAAAGGAGAGGGAAGAGACGAGAAAGTGAGGTCTCTGCAAGCTCTCCGATTTTGTTTCTTTGATTGTGTGATAGCAGGACATAGGAATCCAAAACAAACAGAACATGGCAAGCTCAAAGGGGAGTTCAAGGAAGAACGCCATTCTCCCAGATCAGCTTCTCCTTCAGACCTCTCTCAGTAACACAAATATTCCCCGGTTTCCCAGATTTATAACAGCCCTGCTATCTTTGATCCTTCCACCTCCCTCATCCATAGCCAGTTACTGAGTCTTATGAATTCCTCGTTTGTACAAAAATGTCTCCCGGAGCCATCCCTTCTCCTTGCCCTTCCTCTTCACATCACTACCCTGCTCTCTTTGTCCCCTTCCTGGACTTTTTCAAACGCCTCTTACTAGGTATTCTTGTCTCCCCTCTTGTCTTGCTTTGATATGCCAGGGCTTCTTCAACTTGGTCCACACACGACCCTTTTTTGCCCAAGAAATTTTTACGTGATTCCAGGTATATAAAATAGATATACAAATCGAACATTCAGTGATAATAAAGCATAATTTTGGGACCCTCCACATTCAGTTACAAGACCCCCCTAAAGGGTCATGACCCACAGTTTAATAAGCTTTGTTACCCACTTTTCCTATAGAAACTATTTTCTTATGCTTCTTTACTCCAAGACCTTCAAGGGCTCCTTCTTGCCTCCTGAGTAAAGTTCAAATTCCTCTATCCCCACCCCACCCCACCCTGTTTTTCTCCACAAGCCATCAAGTTCTTTTCCATTGAACATGTATGGTACCATCCCATTTCTGGGTCCTTTCTCAGACTAGCTCCTATGCCTCTAAATGGTCTTTCCATCTACTGAACTCCCATTCATTTGTTAAAGCCCAACAAACACCACCTTCTCTATGAAGCCTTCCCTTATCCCCCCCCCCAGCCAATTTCTTCCCATTAGAACTAACATAACCCATTGTTTTGTAACTCTCTAAAGCACTCATCTACATTCACATTATGAATTGTAGTTATCTGTTTGGATAACATCCCATGAACTCTATGAGGGTACAGGCTTGTGTCTCAATTAACACCAAATCTTCTCTGACACCCGGCACATGGTTTTGCACACAGTAAGTACTCAAATGATGCTTGATAGTTGAACAAATAAATGCTAGCATCCAGGGACTCAAGCTAAGCAAGTATCATGGAGAGGCAGGAAGGGAGGTCCCATTACAACCAAGGATGTCCATGCTAAATATACAACAGGTTCTGAACCACCCTTTGTCTCATATGCCCTGCTGGCAAGGACAGATATGGGTTGACAGAAGGGTGGTGGACATTAGGGAAGCTGGTGATTGGCACAGCCGATACTGTCAGGGTACCCCCCCGGAATAACCAAGTCTCAAGACTCCAACAAAGTTGCACATAGGGCAGGAGAGTTGATGATAACAAACATTCGTTTGGTGCCTATTATATTCAAGGCACTGCATCAGGCCCCAAGTAGACAGAGAAAAACTAAGCAGGTCTTGCCCTTGAGGGGGTTTACGTTCTACTGGTAGATACATCATCTTTGCAAGTAAGAATACTATAAAGTAGGCCGAGGAGAGGAGCACAAACTGGGATGGTCAGAGACGGCATAAACGGAGAGGGCGACGCTCGAGCAGAATCCTGGTAGAAGCAGGGGTTTGGAGAGAAAGAGATGAGGAGACAATGCGTTCCAGGTATAAGCAGCGGCTTGTTCATGAGACTTTTTGGAGGTACTAGATAGAATGTCCAGTTTGAGAAACAGTTAGTGATCCTGTTTGGCTGGATCCTCTTCTTAGATGCTATTCTTGTTGACTCTGGAAAATCTGGGCAGCATCAGTACCTTCATTCTCAGGAAGGCAGTCACAAAGAGGATATGGGATATACATCTAGTTTTTTCACTTGACCCTCAAGGTAAACTGAGGTCCTTAGTGTCTCACTGGAGCTAACTAGAGGCTAAGGGTCATGATCTTCCTGGTATACCCACATGACTCGAGGTCTCATTTCTTCACAAACATTTTGATCAGTAGTAAGCTCTCTAGGGGATAAGTCCCAGACTTAGCCTCTGTGAGTGCTGAAGATTTCTGTTTCAAGGATGTTGCTTTTCTTGCCCAGGTGACTCCTGGGTTGTTACATGGCATGTGACTTAAAGGCAAAATGTGTTCTCTGGTACACAGCAAAGGTTGAGGGACAAGGTTATTATTTCAGGGGGCTAGGCTGGCTTGCTATCCCTGCTGGCAATCTAGTAACTTAAAATACTGAGATGTTGAGCTAGGTGGAGATGGGACTTAAGTTTCAGGACACACACAAAAAAAACTTTCAAACAGGAGGGTAAAGCCAGGAATTAGCTAGCCCCCCAAACAGGTGCAGTTCATGCCTTTCCTAATGGACTATCACATTCCCTAGAACAGCTGTTCCAAACTTTTCCTTCTCTCCTCAGATCTCCCACAATACCCCCTTCTCACTCCCTCTCAGCAGAGGACCTCGTCTCATAATTTAATGAAAAACAATGCCATTCTACTACAGTGAGCTCTCCTATCCTCTACCTAAAAACTCCTTGACATCATCCCCCACCTCTCAATATATATCCCAAACTCTGCAGAAGAGGTTGGCCAAAGTCAAGGCTTCCACTTGTCCCCTTACTGCCATCCCTTTCCATTCCCTCCAGAAGTTTGCCTCCACAATCATTACCTTTCTCAACTTTTCTGTTCTCTCTTCTGATTCTTTTGCTAGAGCCCACAAACATGCCCAAGTTTCTTCCATCCTTAAAACAGTGTGCACTTGACCTTATATTCCCTCAATCTTTTATTCTATAATCTCTTCTCCTTTACACAGCCAAACTTCTAGAAAAAGCCATTTATATTTTTTACCTCTACTTTCTTTCTTCTGATTTCTCAACCTCATGCAATGTGGCTTCTGCCTTCTTTCCTCAAATAGGACACCGCTTTCTCCACTGACCAATATAATAGTGAGATCTAATGGCACTTTCTTAGTTCTCTGGATTTAATCATTGAATCCTTCTGGCCTATAGACTTCTTCTCAGAATGTTTTTAAATGCATAAAATAAAATATATGGCATTACAAAGGAAACAAATTATATAGAAATATAGATGTGATTTTCCCTAGTCCATAGATCCTCCGAAATCTATACACGTGGCTGACTGAGGAGTCTGGAAAACCCAGGTTAAACATTAAACTACCAAAGGATTACTTTTTAGAGTTAGAAAAAAAATAACAAAATCCATCAGAATGAACAAAAGATCAAGAATCTCAGAGGAAATCAATAATATTATACATCAAAAGGCAAAAAGGCAAAAAAGGTTTATGATCAAGAAAGATGTGCTGTAAAATTGAGTATAATTCTATAGGGGAAATGTATCTTTTATAGAATAGAAGACATATAAACTTTCCTGTTGAGAAAACCAGAGCCTGGAAGAATCTTGGAAAACAATGATGGGACACAAGTAATTTGAATGAACTAAAAAGGATCAAGTGTTAACATACAAATAAAGGGGAAAGAGTTCACTGTCCCTTCTAAACCCCACTGTCTTGAAGAGAGAAAAAGCAAAGAAACACAAACTCAGGGTCCAAATAGAACTGAATTAAGTGAATAAAGAAATAAGATGATAACATGTATGTGTATGTGCCCCCCCACACACACACACATACAAGGGAAGAAACAAGAAAGAAGAAGGAATTTATTAATTTTTATAATTGGGACCATCAGAAGAACATACAAACCTGGAAGTAGGGTCTTCTCAAGAATAACACTCTTTTTTTTTTACAATATTTTATTTTTCCAAATATATGCAAAGATAGTTTTCAACATTCAAATCTGCAAAAGCTTGTGTTCCAAATTTTTCTCCTTCTCCCCACCCCCTTCCCAAGATAGCAGCAATCCAATATAGGTTAAACATGTGCAATTCTTCCAAACATATTTCCAATGAATATCATTCTTAACTGTACTAGGAGAGGGAAGATTGAACATATGTATACATATACATAGAGTTCAGTATAGAAATATTTCAAAACCAAGAGGGAAATAAGGAAGAGAGGAAGAGAATTTAGAAAAGGGGATAGAATTGAGAAGAAATTGTCAAAAAACAAAATTCAACAACAAAGGAAAGATAAGATTTAGTCACTTAGCTGTGAGTTGGGTAAAGGGCAGAAGAACAGAGAAGGATCAGACCACACCAAGGATATTATTGCTAGTATTGATTCTAATTCCTTTTTCCTCACCAATTTCTTTGGCTTCTAGTATTTTTTTTAACATAAATGGGTGTTGTACTCTGTCAAAAGCTTATATCTATTGATATCATTGTGTGATTTCTGTTGTTTTTCTTATTACTGTGGCCTATCACATTTTGAGGTTTCTTAAAACTGAACCAGCCCTGCTTTCCGGGATAAATTTAACCTTATTATAGTGAATCATCTTTTGAATATGTTGCAGCCTCTTTGCTGTTATTTTATTCAATATTTTGTATTGCTATTGATTAGTGCTCTTGATTTATAATTGTCCTTTTAGTTATTAAGATCATATTTGTTTTATAAATGGAATTTAGTAGAATATCTTGCCTATTTTCCAAATGACTCATGCAGTATTGTAGTTAATTGTTTTTTGTATGTTCAAAAGAATTTATTTATAAAGTTATCTGGGCCTAGATGTGGTGGGTTTTTTCCCCTTTGCAAGTTCATTGATGACGTAGTCAATTTCTTTGAGACCGTGTTCCTCAAAGTTTCTGTTTCTTATTCTTGTTAGGTTGGATATTTTATATTTTTGTAAGTATTCATCTTTTTTTAAGTTATAAATTTTGTTGGCCTATAATGGGAAAAAACTGTTTTTAAAAGGAGCTTAAGTGGAGACTTCTACCACTAACCTGGTAGAAGCTTGAAACCTTTAATTCAAAACTAGCCTCCTGGCTTTATCCAAGCCCCACAGGGCATGATCAGACCTCAGCCAATTCAAATAAACTTCTTGCTGCACCTAGTTGAAATGTCTTGGTCCACAGTTCACATCTCTGATGAATGTTTCGGTTGAGATGTGTTGTCACCTCATAAAGGTATCTGTTAGTGTCTTATCAATTACTTTAATTATCTACCTAGACACATACAAAGGATTTATGAATACTAT
Source organism: Myrmecobius fasciatus (assembly GCA_023553655.1). Taxonomy (NCBI): domain Eukaryota; kingdom Metazoa; phylum Chordata; class Mammalia; order Dasyuromorphia; family Myrmecobiidae; genus Myrmecobius; species Myrmecobius fasciatus. The sequence continues at coordinate 103,611 of JAJPUD010000058.1, forward strand.
CACAAAACACTTTTTACAGAAATAAAGGAAGGCAAATAATTGGAGAGAAATGAATTGTTCGTGGCTCAGCTATGCCAATATAATAAAAATGATGATATGACCTACATTATTTACATATTTAGTGTCATATCAGTCAAACTATTAAGTGTTTGTTTTATAGATCTAGACAAAAATGATAACAAAACTCATCTAGAGGAATAAAAGACCAAGAACCTTGAGGGAGATGATTTAAAAAGTAGAAAAGAAGGCTTTGGTTTTTTATTTGGCCAGACCAATTTTTAAATTATATTATAAAGTAATAATCATCCAATTTGGTACTGGTTAAAAATTAATGGAATGGATCCTATTGAACAAGACCTAGACACAACCAAACATGGCAGCACAGTACAACAAACTCAAGGGCACCAACTATTGGAATAAGATCTCCCTATGCGACAAAAACTACTGGGAAAACTGGAACATGGTCTGGCAGGAACTAGGGATATAGACCAATATCTATACCATATGCCACTATAAGCTCCAAATGGTTCCATGACTTAAAAAACATTTGTTGGAGGGGTTTGGGGAGGATACTTGCCACCATGGAGACTTGCTCTTGCTTGCCACTAGCCTAGGATTCCGGACTAACCTAGGCCGCAGAAACATTTTGTGTCTTCTTTTCTTAGCACATCCTGAGACCCTCAAGACAAACACAGACAGGGCCTGCTCTAATTTGCTTCAAGAATGGGCCATAAAAAATTTCACACTTGCCAGACACTTAGGAAGATGTGACCTGGTAGCAAGAAGTTGCCTCTCGTGGACTGATCAATATCATATCCCTATATTACAACACAGATGTTAAATATGGAGAAACCAACCAATAAACTGCTGGACCCAGAACATCCTCACAGACCAAACTGCTGCCCACAACCACTCAGTCACAACAGGGACCCATAAAAACTTAAGGGCAACATTTTAATTGATGCTGCCATGCTAAGAACTCAATCTCCAATCTATAAGGAACAAGAAGGTTCCACAATACAGAGATCAGCGGAAGAAATACAAAGCATGTGGGTACGTGTATAGCTGTGGTCCTGTGTGCTACATGAATTATAGGCAACTAAGTAGTACAGAAGACAGAGTGCTAAGGCGTGAGTGAGGAGGATCTGGCCTCAGATATTTCCTAGCTAAGTCATTTGCACCTCTGTCTCAATTGCAAAATGGGGGTGATAATAGCAGTTACCACTTCGAGTTGTTGGGAGTATCAAATGAGAATATTCACTGTGTAACGCTTAGCACAGCACCTAGCACATAGTAGGTGCAATATAAAAATGCTACTTACTGTTGTTGGTATTCTAAGGATGCTTTCATGGAGGGCACAGAAAATGAGTTGACATCCCAATACTTTGATTCAAATAAGAAAAAGCTGTTATTCTAAGTGGGCATAGTCTGCAGAACATGAAATACACAGAAATGGGACCAGGGGAGAGATTTGTGCCAGAACCATTTCCAACTGGGATTTTCCATTGAAAAAAAATGAGAAGGACAAGATGAAGAATAATCATAAATAGAAAGAAGGAAGGTCGCAAGGCGCAAAGGTTAGAGAGGCAGTCTTGACGTCAAAAAGGCCTGAGTTCGAGTTGCTGTCTTGGGCAGATTCTAGCCCCCTTAACCTACTACTCTCGGGCTCATTGCCTGAAGCCCCTTCTCAGACTGGAGGACCCTGAACATCTGTGGATCTCCATGGCTAGTGGACTTGCCTCATTGAGAATCTCGTCCCAGAGCCAAACTGAAAAAATGATGATGATGATAATTATAGCTGACATTTTGATAGCATTTTAAGATGCACAAAATGCTTTACATATGTACCATTTCATTTCCTCCTTATAGGAGCTCTGGGAGGTAGGTGCCATAGGAATGTTTTACATATAAATTCAAAGTTTAGCTTAAGTGCCTTGCTGACAATCCCACAGCTAATGAGCATGTTAGAGGAAGGATTACAGCCTAAGTCCTCCTGTCTACTCACCCACTGCTTTTTCCCACTATCCCACATTAGTCCTTTCCCTTGTCCTCATTTTTCTTATCTGGAAAATGAAGGAGCTGGGACATGATATCTAAGATTCCCCCTCAATAGAGCATTCTTTCAAGCCAACATGTCTTCATAGGGTACCTTGTATACAATTACTCACGTCCTTCCCACATGGCGCAGTGGAAAGAGTCCTGGGTCTGAGGCAGAGGATTTGGACTCAAATTCTGACTCTGCCAATTATGTGGACAGATTATTTCTGGTCTCTGGATCTCAGTTTCCCCCCTCTGTATAATGAAGGGGTTGGCTGAAAATCAGAAGTCCCTTCCAGGTTTGTACCTGGGCAGTCAGGTGATACAGGATAGAGAGTATTGGGTCTGGAGTCAGGGAGACCTCAAAGACACTTACAAACTTAAATTTAAGTCCCTTCAACTTACCACTTATATATGCTTCATCACTTTGAAGATACCCCCAAATAATGGAAGCTCCCTGGGTGTGAAGACTTTTATTTTTGGCTTTGTATCCTCAACTCTTTACACACTTTACACACTAAGGAGACACTTAAGAAATCATTCACTACAAATTCCACACATGCAGAAATTTCCCGATCTAGAACTTTTCCTTATAGCAGAAGTTGGGTGTCTAAAAGATGTCAATCAACTTCATAAAAATAGATTTGCAGGGAATTGTTCTGGACATAGTCATGTCGTGGCTATTATTTGGGGAATATGCTCCTTTTGGTAGATTGCAACTGAAAGGCGGCAAACAGTATCTGCTCACAGAATCAGAGGTCAAAATTTGGTGCTAACTGGGGATCGCCTCGCCCAAAGCCCACAGCCACAATCAATAGGAGGGCATGAAAAAAGCACTTTACTCATATATTCATTTATCTCAGCTCTACTGAGATTATCTCCCTCTAGTCTTTCTTCTCCTCTCCCTCTCTCCCTCCCCCCCCCGCCCCGTGTGTGTGTGTGTGTGTGTGTGTGTGTGTGTGTGTGTGTGTATGTGTGAGGTCTCTTTCTGTCTCTCTCTCTCCTGTCCTTATCTATGTCTTTCTCCTCTCTCTTTCTCTGTCTCTCCTCTCTTCTCTCTTTCTCTGTCTCTTTCTCTCTGTCTCTGTCTCTCTGTGTCTCTCTCTTTTTCTGTCTCTGTCTCTCCCTGTCTCTCTTTTCTCCTTTCCTTCTCTCTGTCTTTCTCCTCTCTCTCTCTTTCTCTCTCTCCTCTTCTCTTTTTTGTCTGTCTCTTTCTTTCTCTTTCTCTGTCTCTCTCCTCTCCTTCTCTCTCTTTCACCTCTCTCTTTCTCTCTTTCTGTCTTTCTCCTCTCTATGTCTCTTTGTCCCTCTTTCTGTGTTTCTGTCTCTGTCTCTATCTTTCTCTCCTCTCTTATCTGTCTCACTCTCTCTGCATCTTTCTCTCTGTCTCTCTTTCTCTCTCTGTCTCTCCTTCTTTCTCTGTATCTCTCATCTCCTTCTCTCTCTCTCTCTCTCTCTCTCTCTCTCTCTCTCTCTGTGTGTGTGTGTGTGTGTGTGTGTGTGTCTCTTTCTCTCACTCCTGTACTTGTCTCTGTCTCTGTCTCTCTCTGTTTCTGTCTCTCTGTCCCCCTCCCTCCTTCCCCCTCTCTTTCTCTCTGTCTCTGTCTCTGTCTCTGTGTCTCTCTCTGTCTCTGTCTGTCTGTCTGATCTTATTTCCCTCCCTTTTCCCCACCCCTCTCCCATTTCCTCCTGATATTTGCTCTTTCCTGTCTTTATGCGATCTCCCTTAATGTAGAACAGAGCTGAGGCCTTTAAAATTGTTTTTGCTGTATTTGGTGAGGTCGAGATGTTGTGTTCCCTGTTCTTAATTTGAAAAGCAGGTTAGGCAAAGGCTTTTTATTTCTAAGAAAATAAGTTAAGCTACTTGTTAATTTTGTGTGGCCAATGATCGCTTTTTTTAAAGATATCTATTTTCCACAGAAAATTGGTTCCCTCCTCAGCTCGTTGGAACAATTTATAACGTGAAACTCATTGCACTGTACACAATGATTTGTTCACTACTCTCCACTGTCTTAACAATTGATTGTGCGGTGATCGAGCAGGCTGACTCTAGCTAAAATATCTACCACACTGACAGGCTTTCTTTGGGGGCCTGGAATTTAAACATATGACCCTGACCTCAGTAAAAATGGTCTATCTGAAAATGAATTTTTGTTAATTAAAAACGAAATTGTATTTTTAGGAAATAAAAAAAATGGCCTATCTGGTGTTTCTATAAGATTGAATCAACTGCAGGGCACAAATGCATTCAACTGTGCAGGGATCAGACTGTTAATATAGAGAAGACTGTGGCTGAAATAACGAGATCTGCCACACTGACAAGTTTTCTTTGGGGGCCTAGAATTTAAACATATGACATTGGCCCCAGTAAAAAATGGCCTGTCTGGTGTTTTCTGCTCAAGTGGATCAACTGCAAGGCAGAAAGCTGATAAATTGTGCAGAATCAGACTATTAAAATGTTTAAAAATATAGACAAGGTGGCTAGGGGTGATGACCCACAGACCTATAATCCCTGCTACTGGGGAAGCTGAGGCTGGTAGATCTCTTGAGCTTGGGTATTCTGAGCTTCAGTATGCACCGGTTTGGGGGTAGGTAGGTATACGTGTGCGTGTGCATCCGTGTGTGTATAAATAGAGATGTCTACACACATGGAGAAACCCAATAGCAACTTTTCAGAAGAATTTCTTCAGAAATCAGAAAATGTCCGTAGCCCTCCAATCAAAGAGAAGCTATGAGGAGCAATTCTGGAGATGGGCTAAATCTAAGAACAGCCCTCAGGCCTCATCCCTGAAGGGTCCATCCATCTAAAAGAAATCCCCAAACTCTTTACCAAATCCCTGAACCATGGTGTGAAGTTGACCCTGCTTTCTACCAGACTATGTCAGGAGATCATCAGCTCTGGCAGTTCCTAATTAAACTGGAAAGGCTCGGGGCCCAGCCACAGACTATATATCTGTTGTTTGGAGGGCTAACCTAGCCAAGTTCAGAAAAGCTCATCGCCTATTCGGCCAGAAGGTGATGCGCTTTTTGACCATGGCAACTTTTGAAGACGATGCAATGCCAAGTCCTTAAGATTAGGAAAGAGTCAGAATCGGTTAAGGATCATGAAGGGTTGAATAAATATTCCTTTTTCCTTTCTGATGGTTGAGTGCAGCGGCCCGAGGGATCACAGAATAGTGTCGGGACTGGAAGGGACTGTCTGGATCAACTAATCCAACCCTTTCACCCTACAGATGGGAAAACTAAGCCCCAGATCATCTTGAAGCTGTTTTGGAAAATACTGGTCAATGTTTCCATAGCTCAAGATGGCTAGTTCTGGCTGGTGGGTGTTAAGCTCTCTTCTAAAAGGATAGAGGCATCCCAGCTGACTGGGGAGAAGCCCGTGCTGTTTGGAATTCCTGCTCCATCCACATACCTAGGTCTTATTGCAGCATCCAGGGTCCCCACCAAAAGGGAAGGGCTCCAACAGACTAAATGCCTGGCATCTCCAGCTGTCAGGATGCCTGCAGAAGGGTCGAAAACAAGTTTGTGGGTGGAGAAAATACAACAGTTGCTGGTCTGGCAGGGAGGTCAAATCAAATCGATGACTTGGCACTTGGCAGCAGTGGCCGGCCAAGGCCTCAGAATGGCCGCTGAGTCATCAATTTCCTTATCTGATCGGGAGACACGAGTTAGGCTCGCTCTGTAGAGAAGTCTCCTTTCCAGAAGGCTTGGAAAGGAGCAGGGAGATATGGAAGGGGCAATTGTTCTGGACCAAAGCACTGTCTAGTTCTTGTCCCATAACCTGGTGTTAACCTGAGAGGGCAGTCCTGATACAGATCAGAGAAAGAGCAAAAGAAGCTGTCATTTACTCTCTTTGCCCTTCTGGGATATTCAAGGAAGCCATTTTGGAAGGGAAGTCAGTTGTTGTTCACGGCCCCCTGGCTTCCTGCCAGCCAGCCCTCAAAGGAACAGGATTAGTTTTCGTTTTTATTCTAACAGAGTTGGAGATCTGAATGCCAACTCTTGCGCTGCGTATCCCTGGGCAAATCATTTCCCCTTTCTAACACTCAGTTTCCCCTCTGTATAGTAAGGAGTGTGAAGTAAATGATCTCTATGGTCCTTTCCACTTCTAAATCCTACAATCTAGACATCATCTGTTGAGACCTCTCACCATCAGCCTGAATAAAAGCTTCTTGAAGTGGCCCCTGTAACAAAACTCTTTGGATCATGAGTCTGGTGTGACAGCTCCGATGACATGAGGCAAAAATCAAGACCATGGCTTTGGTCTCGTCCCACCTTTATCTTTCCATCTTCCACCTCCAGCTATACAGTCCCTGGGCCAGAGACCACACCCTCAGCCTCTCTCCAATGACTTCTCTGGCCTACTGATATTCTAAGGTCCTGAATGTGTCACCCAGGCAGCCGATTTTCTGACCTTTCCTAAGGTTCCGAGATTGGGAGAAGAAGCCCCCCTGAATTGGACTCCAGCAGGAAGGGGATCGAGACTTCAGAAGAAAACTGAGACCAGATCAATTTCCTCTCACTCTGTCTCATGCTCAGAAGCTCAACGAATGACTCATACAGACGGAGTATCGGTGATATTACCGAACCCCTCGTTGGATGGATGGATGGATGGAGGCAGGACAGTGGGGCTGATGTGATAATTGAATTCTGGGCATCAGATGAGATCACCAAGTGAGAAAGACTAGGAAAAAAAGAGATGAGGGCCCAGGAGACAGCCTTGGGGTATACTCACAATTGGGCCAAATACAAATGATGACCCAGCAAAGGAGACAGAGGAGGAACCATCAGATGGGTCACCAGGAAACCCAAGGGAAAGCAATGTCATGAAAAGCCAAAGAGGAGAAGGTATGGAGGAGAAGTGTCCAAAAACTGCAGGAGGCTGAGGATTGAGAAAAGGACAACAGCGTGGGGGTAAATCTGGAGGCAATCTGACCTGAGCAAGTCAGACATAGAGGGTTTCTAGTGCTAACTGCAGCTAAGGAGATGCTGCCCTGTGCCAGTGTGACAATGTGATAGATGCGATACTGCAAGGAAAAGCAGCCAGGTTCAAATCCTGCCCCTGACACTTGTTAGCAATGAGTCTATGAGCAAGACACTGCATTTTTCCAAGCCTCAGTTTCCCCAGCTGTAGAATGGGAATAATAATGAGGTAATGATTATAAAGCACTTAGCACGGTGCCTGACATTATATAAATGTTGGCTATGATTATTGTTATTAAAATGAGAATAAAAATAATACCTGTGGTGGTGAGCCGACAGGGATAGCCTGAGCTCAAAAAGAGGTGATGCATGTCAAGTGTTCTGCAAACCTTACAATGCTATGCAGGGTGTCCTAGAAGCCTTAAGAGTTTAAAACTGCATTAAAATTTGGGAGATACCTTTTATAAATAGCAGTTGTTAGCACTTCCTTACATGGCATGACTGTGTGTGTGTGTGTGTGTGTGTATGTGTGTGTGTGTGTGTGAAAGAGAGAGAGAAAGAGGGAGAGAGAGAGAGAGAGACAGAGAGAGACAGAGACAGAGAGAGAGCTTTTCCCCAATGGGAAAGCTTGTTGGGGGCAGGGACTACAGTTTCCATTTTCTTGGGATCCTTTATAAAAGCTAGTTCAAGAGGCTACACACAGGAACTGTCAAACAATGTCCTTGCCTATACACAAGCTGCGTGTGTTGGCCCATCTTTGTGAGCTCACCTCCTGTTTCCTGTCCCTCACATCCCAGGTGCAGAGCCAGCCTTCCAAGAATCCAAGGATAATCAGCACACTCAGTGCCTTCCTTTGAGCCAAAGGGGATCGCAGAGAAAGCGTTCAGCCAGGGTGTTGATCATACAGTGTTCCACCCACCTCTCGCTCCCTAGAGATCCTCGGCCTCTCCTGGGCCACATGTCTGTCAGGCAGCCACTGGTGATGAGCTGCTCTGCAGTTTTGTTCGGGAAAAATACCTCATTCAAAGATTTAGGGTTTGAGCGTCATCTCTGATATACAATCACCACAACACTACTCCTGCCCCCACCTATACATTAAACCCTGGGTCTATAATGGACTTTATGAAAGAGGAATTGGAGAATGTTTGGCCAAAATTCCTGAAGCATTATGGGAAAACCACAGACATTATGGGAAAACCACAGATTTGTGAGCTGCAGCAATATCTTCCCACTGACCCCAGCGGCCTTCTCCAGCCATATCTCGTCCCTTAAAAAATGGGTGAAGATGTGTCCCAATGCTTTGAAAAATGTCTTATTTTGAAAGGATGCTTAATTTAAAACTGTTTCCACTGCTGTCAGCATGTCTAGCCCAGGACACATCAGGCCTGCAGCTGTCAGCTTGCAACCCTCTATCAGTTACAGTGGCTCGGCAGGCCAAGGCAGGCCTGCCTTCTCTGTAAGCAAGCAGCTTCCTGATAGCAGCCACAGATGTCAAGATGAAGCCACGCCTTGTGGCCACATTTAACGTGCCAGGGAAACCATCGTGAAATCTGAGTTTCTTTTCCAAGTTATTTTGAGGATAGTGCTTTGAAGAAAACTGGCTGTCTCAGAAAGCCAGTGTAAAATGTCTAGGCAGCATGGTGCAGTGGTTTCAGTGCTCAGATAGGAAGCCAGAGAGTCGGGGGCTCCTCTTTTGTCAAATAAGGCAGCGGTGAACTTGCCCCCCAAATAAAGAAGGTTAGCAGAATGGAGCAGAAAGCAAGACTCGATAATATGCCATTTACAAGAAAAACACTTCAATCCAAAGATTGGCAAAGAGTTAAGAATGAAGGATTAGAGTAGAATCCATGATTTGGTGGCTGAATCCAAAAACTCCAACAGCAGCAGTACAGGGTTACAATCATGATCTTAGACCTTATGTTGAAAGGTGCCATAGAAAGTGAAACGACAGCACTCCTAAACATATTAGTTTACTGCGTTTTACACGGTAGCATGCCATCAAAGACTTCAAAGAAAATCTATCCACTGATCCGCAAGCATTGTTAAATACCTACTCTGTGCTTTGAAGGAGAATTAAGATGAGGAAGGAGTGCACTCCAGCGCGCGCGTCTGTACAAAGGAAAGTCTGTACAAAAGTACCCAGACAGAGATAGAATAAGTGGCAAAACTCAGAAAAGAAGATTTGATCAGATCATCACATGAGTTAAGGAGAATAATTTAGAATAAGCCTGGAAAGGTGAGTTGAAAACAAGTTGTGAAGGGATTTCAGTGCTGAACAGAGAAGTGCGGATCTGATCCTGGAGGCAATAGGAAGTCGCTGAGGTTTATTAAATGGGGAAGTGGCGTGGTCAACCATTTTCTTTAGGAATATTACTTTAACAGCTGTGCGGAGGATAACTAGGAGAGAGAAGACACTTGAGGCAGGAAGACTTATCTGCAAACTATTTCAATAGTCAAAGTGATAATGGCCTGAGCTGGGATGGTGCCTGAGTAGTAAACAGGGGACATCTGGGAGATGCTGTAGAGCTGTAGAAGTGAAACTGACAAGACTAGGCAACCGATTGAATGGATATGAAGGCGAAGGAGAGGGAAGGCTAGAAATAGGAAAGGTCTATAGAGGGATGGTCCTGGTGGGGAAGGAGAATGTTTTGGAGATGCTGAACTTAATCTTCTGTGGGACATTCAACTGAAAATGTCTACCAGGTTGAAGAAGTAACAAGTTGTGGGAAAGCGGTTCAGAATGTGAAGGATTCACATCAGATGTTATTATAGTGCCAAAGGCCTTTCATCAACATGGAATGGGTCATGGGCCAAATCAAAAATGATTCCAGCAATGGGCTGTGAATAAAAGGGGCTTTTTCAAGGTCAGAGGGAAAGAGAAGTAGGGGCAGGATCTAGAGAGTTAGGAAGAAGATAGAAAAGATCTTAGTTTAGGACAAACTACAATGCATGTCGTGTCCATGTGAGCAGCTGCCCCATAGGACAGGAGGAGTTGAGTATGCATTTAAATATGTTAACAAGACAGTGCTAGGAATTCAGCCTACCCCTGTGTTTGACGATGGGAACAGGATGGGCTGGAGTTCTACATCAATCTTGATGATCGATGGAGTTGTTAAAATTTCTGCTCCACATCAAGGTGATGTAGCACTAGGGTTCAGGAGAGAATCTAAGGAAGGGGATGTATATCTGGGAATCATTAATATAAAGATGATAATTGAGCTCAGGAGATCTGATGTGATCACCAAATTTGAAAGAATCGTCAGAAAAGAACAGAGAGCACAGGAGAGATCTGGAGTATACCCATAATCAACAAGTAGGATTCAGATGATCTTCTAGAAAAACATATTGACAAAGAACACACGGACAGGAAGGAGACCCCAGAGAGAGCAGTTTCATCAAAACCCTGAGAAGAGAGAGTATTTCAAGGAGAAGGTGGGTAGTAATATAAAATGCTGCAGAGAGGTCAAGACGGATGAATATTGAGAAAATCAAATCTTGTTTGGTAGTTCAGAGATCACTTTAGAGAGCAATTTTGGAGAGACACTTGACAGTATCAGTTGAGCAGTGAGGTCAGAAACCCAGACTGGAAGTTGTTGAGCAGTGAATGAAAGGAAAGGAAGTGAAGGCGATCAATATAGAAGGCTTTTTCTAGGAGTTTGGCCATAAAAGAAAAGAGATCCATAAGGGAGAAAAGATAATCAAAGCAGAAGAAAAACTAGACAGTAAAGCAATAATTACTAAGGACTTCAACATCCCCCCTCTTGGACCTATAGGAATCTAATGAAAATTATGCATATATAGCTACATATATACATATATTTATACACATATATGTGTATATACTATATCTATGTCTCTCTCTATATATGTTAAAGATGTTAAAGGGCTGAATAAGATTTTACAAAAATTAGATACAATTACACTTTGCCAACTATTGAGTGAAAATCATCAGGAGTATTTTGCAGCTTTATGTGGCATCTTTACAGAAAATGATGTTTTAGATCATGAAGAACTCACAACCAGAAAAGAGGAAATATTAACATTGTGTTAATTCCATAAAAATCAACAAGAAGAGTTTGCAGGATTTAATTTTAAAGGGAGATTCAAAAATGTAATTCTAAAAAATGAGTGGGTCAAAGAACAAATCATAGAAACAATAAATAATACCATGAGAGAAAATGATAGGATTAAGAAAACATACTCAAATTCCTTGGATACAAAAAAAACTGTCCTTGGGGGGAAATGTTTTTCTTTAAATACTTTAATCAACAAAATAGAGAGATTTGGGGGGAAATGTTTTTCTTTAAATACTTTAATCAACAAAATAGAGATCAATGAAGTGAGCATGCAACTAAAAAAGGCCTAGGAAAAACAACAAATGAATTTAAAAATGTAAATTACAAAATCGAGACAAACAAAAAATTTAAAACTATTCAGATAATAAAGATAAGAGCTATTTTTAAAGCTAAAGAAACAAACCAACAGTTTAACTTTTTTGTAACCAAGGGGAGAACTACATTACTGAAATCAAAAATGAAAGGGACTCCATGACAGGGAAAAGGAAATAAAGGATACTGTCTGAAACTTTTATGCCTAATTATATGCCAGCAAAATTGAAAAGTTAACCAAAATTGAGGATTATTTACAAAAATTCAAAATAGCCCACGAGAACAAGAAATAGAGAATCTAAATAACTCAATCTTGGAAACAGTAACTGAACAACATGCAAAGCAGGGCTTCCTAAACTGAGGTCTGTGAACTTGTTTATTCTAATAGCTTGATAACTGTCATTTTTAAACTAAATTTTATTTTTTTTCAATCAGCAAAAATCAGCCTCTCTCACCTACCTCCTTTTCCAACCCCTAACTGAAAAAGAATGAAAAACAAAAGCCCTGTTACAAATACACATAGTCGTGTAAAACATATTTCCACATTGGCCATGTTCAAAAAAGAAATTGGCACTCATTTGGCGCTTTGGAGTCCTTTAGGTCAGGAGATAGGTAGCATGTTTAATTATTAGTTCTATAGAATCTTGGTTGGCCATTATGCTGATTAGAATTTCTAAGCCTTTCAAAATTGTTTGACTTTATGATATTGTCACTATATAAATTATTCTCCTGGTTCTGCACACTTCACTCTCAATCAGTTCCCAAAAGTTTTCCCAAATTTCTCTGAAACCATCTCCATCATTTCTTACTACACAATACTTTTCTATCATATTTATATCATAACTTATTTAGCTCTTCCCCAACTGATGGATACATCCTCAATTTTCAATTCTTTGCCACCTCAAAAAGAGCTGCTACCAATATTTTTGCAAATCCGTAGGTTGAATTTACTTTTCTCAGGACTAATCCCTTCCTTAATCTACCTTCCCTCTAATTCCCCCTTATCCTTTCTCTTACTCTACTGAGTGAAATGTATTTCTGTAGTCAACTGTGTGTATGTGAATTCCAGGCTTTGACCAGTTCAGACGACAATAAAGTTTTAAGAGTCAGATGCTCTCCCCTTTTCATTCCCTTTATTTGTATGGATTTTTACTTATACAACTCAAATGTTTAGGATGGTTTCCTTTAGCCTTCCTCTCTCTTCCCTAGTATATTCCCTTTGCCTTCCCTTTCCATTTCTCTTTTAAGATCAAGACATAAATCACTTCCAGGCCTTCTGAAACAGTAGACTGACTTTCTCTTGACCCCTGATAATATAAAGTTCAGAGAGAACACATGCATCATCTCCCCATTAGAATGTAAGTAGTTTTTCCTTGTTTAGAGTCTTATAATTGTTCTTTCATGTTTTCCTTTCTATGTTTTTTCCTGACTCCTGTGTTGGCATTTCAAAGTTTCTGTGTGGCTCTGGTCTTTTCATAAAGAGTGCTTCTATTTCAGTGGTGTTAAACTCAAATAGTAATTGGGAACACTAAAACATAGGAAAGGATCCCTGTAGACTGCATTGTGGTTTAGAAAACCACATATTGACATTATCTATGATCTATTTTATTTTTATTTATTTTGTTACATATTTCCTGATTACATTTTAATCTACTCCAGAGTGTGGCAAGCTTCAATGAAGCCCACGGACCACATGTTTCACCCCTCTGCTCTCTTTCATTAAAGATCCATTTTTTTTAATCTTGTGGGATTATGCTCAGTTTTGCTAAAAAAAAGTTATTCTTAGTTGTAAGTCACATCCTTTGCCTTCTGCAATGTTGTATTCCAAGCTCTCTGCTCCTCCATAGGAGTGGCTGCTAAATTATGTATGTTCCTGGATATTTGATTTTCCTTTCTAGATGCCTGCAATATTTTTTTCTCTGCCCTGGAAGCTCTGGACTTTGGCTATGATATTCCTCGAAAATTTTCATTTAAGGCATTCTTTCAGGAGATAACTGACAGATTTTTTCCCCAATTCCACTCTGCCCTCTTCTAAGGGATCTGATCAAATTTGTTTTACAACTGACACATGATATCTAGTTTTGTTTTTGGGGTTTTTTTTTGGTCATTGCTGCTAATTTCTTGAGATATTGAGTGCTGTATTATTCTAAGGTTCCAGGGATAACTCGGGCTGCAGACTTGCAAGTTCTCAGCGTTCCCCAATGGTGTGATACAGGGAATGTATATATAAATGTTGATCTTCTGATCTGAGCTCTACAAGTTCCTGACCTGGGTTTTGAGACAAAACAACGGGCATGTGTCCTAGTCTGTTTTAGAATTTCAGTAGTCAACTGCTGGAATCAGCCACTAAACATACAAAGAAGGCTAAAACAAAAAGGCACGAACATATTAAAGACCATTTAAAAGAGATATAAATGGACCTGGGTTCATCTGTGATAAAAGTAATTCTATTTAAAGCTAATGACTAGTATTATCTTCAATGGGGAAACATTAAAATCTTTTTCAGCATAAGCAAGGATAAAGCAAGGAGGTCTACTGTATTTGTGGAAAGTTATTTGATAAAAAGCTAGAATGCTAGTTATAGTAGTAAGACAAGAAAGTGAGATGAGCATAGGCAACGAGGAGGCAAAGTTATTTTTATGTGCAGGTGATGTGATGTTTTAGAGGACTTACACATTCAACAAGGATATTAATCAAAATAACTAGTAATATCATTAAAATATCAGGATATGAAACTGTTCATTATTGAACCATGCCCATACTACCTAAATTAATTTGTAGATTTAGTGTCATATCAAACTACTGAGGAACTAAATTTCAAAGAATTAAAGAAATAATTTAAAAATTCACCTAGAGGAACAAAAAGTCAAGAATCTCAAGAGCAATAATAGAAAAAAGGAAGAATGGAAGACTCATAATATCCAATGTAGAACTACATCCAAAGAATAATTGTGCATATTTTTTGTTCCAACAATACCATTACTAAGCTTATAGCCCCCCAACAGATCAAAGAAAGTGAAATAACCCCATATGTTTAAAACTGTTCATGGCAACTCTTTTCAGCATCAGCAAAGAAGTAGAAACCAAAGGCGTGCCCATCAATTGGAGAATGGCCAAAAAAAATATCAATGTAATGGAATGCTATTGTGTTATAAGAAATGACAAAAGGGACAGTTTCAGAGACTCTGCTCCTGTGGGCTCCTTCTCCCATTGGTTAATTCTCCCCAGAAATTTCCTTTTTAGGGGAAAGGGACCCAGACTATTCATCCTTGACTCTCCATCATGCCTCAGCTGCCAGAAACTCCTCCTCCCACTGGTAAATTTTCCCCAGAAACTTCCCTTTTGAATAAGGATCCCAGACGCCTTCCCTGCTTCCTTCGACATAACCATCAATCCTTAGCCTGGATACTTTGGTCTTATTCGCTGATTTTCTGCTCCTCTTTCATATTCTGTTTCCCCCAATTAGACTATAAGCTCCATGAGGGAAGAAGCTATCTTTTTTCTCCTCTCATTTATATCCCCAGCACTTAGCATATTTCCTGGCACATAGAAAGTGCTTGTTGACTTACTGACTGATATTACATATTTTCTATCATTTCACTAATCTGTATTGATTAATAAGTACTAGGATATTAAAAACTACCCAAGTGTAATTTCTAATGGCAATTACCTGTGCTGAATTGTTATCATAAACTTCTCCATTTTAAGGGCTGAATAATTTTTTTTTCTATTTGCAGTACATGACTAAGCCATGAGTATAGAACTGAGTCAAAGGCTTTATGGCAATTAGTAAATGCCCCATAAATGTTATGGCACTTTGGGGCAACCTGTTCAATAATCACCAAAGTGACAAATGTGTTTGCTCTTTACTCTCAAGGGACTTTTTGGCATACAGTTTTTGCTCCTCAGCCAATATGTTGTTTTCTTGTAAGTGTTTATAGATTTTTTGAGTACTACAATCTGTGAATGCTTTGTATAAAGTACATAAACATACAAGTGAGTCTATATTTGGAGAGGTCACTGGTATTTTCATCTTTTGGTAATAAATATGGGATGCCTTCTGTTAAGAAAGATATGATCAGGCTTTAGTCAAAGAGAAAAATGATAACATGTTTTGCTAATAAATATTGTACCAGAGTGAAGCATTTGAGCCAATAATAATGACTTTTATTCATACCAGTCACTTTCCAGTTATGTAGAGAAAATAAAGTTCCATTACCTCACTAGTTGTAGTCATTACATATTTCATTAGGTTAAGAGAGTATAAGCACTGTACTTCACATTGGATCTAGCTTCCATTTTGCTTGTGTTTGAATCTTGTGATCATAGAGATGGTCATAATTTCTTGAGACCCTCTTTTTTCAGAAGTGACTCTCTTAATTTCTTTGCTTCTTGATTGATGCTGTTTATTTTATCCTTTCTATTGTTTTGATCACAGCCTTATTGTTCTGGTTTTTGCTTTCAATTACTGTTTAAAAGTATAAAGAATTTCTGGTATACTTTTGCTTTCTAGATTCTGTTCCTTTTTTGTTTTATGTCATTTTTGGGCAATACGAGGTTCAAGTTTTCTGCTATACATACCAGCTAGACATTGATATAATATTCCAATATTTTTCTTAAGGCCTTTAATGGTTTCTTTAAACTTCCTCTATGACAATATTTTATGCCTTCATATGAATCAAGTCATTTTCACAATTTCTCCTATAGTCCTTAGCATAGCAATGGTCAGAGTATATATTGTTATGTGTGGGTCTTAAATGTTTTTACACTGTGGCAAGTATTCTGGGAGAATTTTTTGTTCAAGATCACTATAGCAGATATAGGAAAAAATCTTTACATTGGTTTCTCTGATATAAGACCTTTATGACCAAGAAATAACAAAACAGATTACAAAGAATGAAAAAATAGAACAAAATATGAAACATCTTATGAAAAAAAATGACAGATCTGGATAATAGATGAAGAAGAGAAAACAAGAATAAGTGGATTGACTGAAAGTTGTGATCAAAAAAAGGACCTTGACACAATAATGCAAGAAATAATCCAAGAAAATTGGGAGTGATAGAACATGAGGGGAAAGTAGAAATAGAAAAAAAATCCACTGTCCACCAACTCAATGAGATTCTTCATGGAAAACACGTAGGAATATTATTGCCAAATTTCAAAACCCTCAGATCAAAGAGAAAATTTTGCAAGAAACAAGAAAAAATTCAAATGGAGGGAGCTACAATTAGAATTGTACAGGACTTATCAGCAGCCACAATAAAAGACCACAGGTGCTGAAATCATATCTACTGACAATCAAAAGAACTGAGCCTGGGGCCAAAAATATCATATCCAGCAAAAATTATCTATAATATGGAATGAGAATAAGTTTATTCAGTGAACTTATAGATTTTTAGAACTTTCTATCAACCAAACCCAAACTTAAAAGAAAATTTAATATATAAGAGCCAATATCAAAGATCAGTTTCAAGGAACTCATCATGGACAAATGGTTTATGTTTTTTTTTTAACATGGGAAATGTACAGCATATCTTTCAGATTGACACCAATAATAGGGCAGCTCAAAGGAAAGATGGCACAGAGTTAAGGTAAAAATAGTAATTATGTCATACCAATGAGGAGCAGAGGAAGAATAGATACAGAGACATTAGACGGGGAAGCAGGGCTCATAGTTCCCAAAACCTATTTACATTGGGAATGGGTTAAAAAGGCAGCACTACATATATATTATGAAGAGGATAGTACCCTCCAAAATCTATAAAGAAATAAGGGGGGAGAGGTGGGCAGATGGGGAAACAAAGGGTAAAAGAAGAAGACAAGGAAGGGATCTTTGTGTGTGGGGGAGGTTAAGTAACAGCAAGGCAACTAATGGAGCAAAATTTAATTAAAAAGTCAGCAGGAATAGGAAAGACATGTGTGGGTCCATGTGTGTGGTTATGTGTGTGTTTGTATGTATATGTACATGTCTACATATGTATATAAAATATATCCTTCTTAAACTATAGCCTGCTTGGGGTGGGAGAGATGAAAAGGGGGGGAAAGAATAAATTTAAAAAGGTGCACAGCAGAGAACAAAAGAACAATTAAAAAGGAAGTAAAGAAAAGATGGACACTTGTGACTATATTTTTTTCTGCTAATATATATGTATATATATATTTCCCCCTTGAACTGGTATTTGTTCTTATATATTTTGAATCCTTTCTGATGTTCTTCTGGGCACATGACAATGTTCTCTTTTTTTGTTTCATTTTGTTTTGTATTCATTTTCTGATTTTTTTCTTATTCTGTTTCTTTAAATAAAATAAATTTGAAAGAAAAATTTAAAAATAGAAATAGAAAAAAAGAAAATCATAATTCTTGGGAAAATAGGCAACTGGTGTACCATTTGTGAAGCCATGAATTGGTTGAGCCAGTTTAGAAAGCAATTAGGAACTGTGCCCCAAAAGTCACTAAAAGATTGATACTGACTTTAATACCACTTCTAGGCTCGTACTAGTTTATCCAAGAGAGAGAGAAAGGACTCATATGTATAAAAATATTCATAGTAGCTCTTTTTGTTGTAAGAAAGAATTGGATACCAAGATGATGCCCATCTTGGTTCACCCATTGGGAAATGGCTAAGCAAATTATGGTTAATGAAGGTAATGGAATACTGTTGTGTCATAAAAATGATGAAATGATTTCAGAGAAACTTAGGAAGACCTATATCAAATGAGGCAAAGTGAATTGAGCAGAACTTGGAGATCAATTTATATAGTAAGTGCAACATTATAAAAATATAAAATTCCATGGGACTGAATATGAAGCATAGATTACATTATATTTTACTTGACTATGCTTATTTGGTATAAAGGAGAATACAAATTTTATTTTAGGTGGGGAGGATAGATAGGGCATAGGGTGTAAGGGTATAAAACAGTGATACCTCAAAAAAGAAGGAAAGAGAGAAAAGACAGGCACTGAAGTATTTTTTAAATGCACAGGAAAAAAAACAGAAGAAATTTCAGAGGGAGACACAGATAAACTGGACAGCTTTGAAACTAACATGAATTTATTATATACCTTAAAAAAAACCCAAGCTGTTACACAATAGAAAGCTGCAGTTTTTTATACATTTTTGGTTGTTCTTTATATGTGAAGATGTTCATGTTTACTAGTTTTTCTCAAGTTCAGAATAATAAAAAAAAATTCAATAAGATGTGAAGAGCAGAAAACTCAATTAGTACCCTGGGCCTATTGAAAACACTGTTTTCCTCACTTCCGCTGTTTCCTGATTAGCCCAAACACTATCATTCCTCATTTGGAAGCTCCTTAAATAGTCAAGGACATCTGGTCTCTCTGCTGTGGACATTGTCTGTCATGATGGCAGCTGCTTACCAAAGTCATCCACAGTGAAGCTGGCACTGGCTTCATACAATCCTCCCTGTCAAGTAAGTCACTTAATGTAAGGTCAGCACTACCCATAACCACCAAGCCAAGGAATGCAATCTCCTCTGCCATCAGAAAACTCTGTTTGGTTATAGCACGTCACTCACTCTCTGTCTCCTCGACTTCCTCTCTTCTTTCAGAAGTCTCCCAGCAGTCTTGCTTTTTGCGGCATTTGGTTTCACAAAGAGTCAGATCAACCCCTGGGTGACCTTGTTTGTTTATCTTAGTCATGCTACGCTCACAAGATCTATTATCCAGCTCATGACAAGTGCTTCCAATATTCTCTTTTTTCCCCTTCCAATGTCCTTAGCTTCTGATCTGTTTCAGCCACAGAAATGTTGCTGTTTTCCATTTTCTCATTTGATACCTGCAGTGCTGAATACAAGCACACCGGTTGTTTGAACCTCTGAATCACCCAGCTCATTAGGAATATGCTGAGCGAGAAACTCTCTTTCACCTACATGGCCCCCCTGGAAACTTTCTCAGAAGCAGCAATAAACCAGATGATAGATGAGTCATGAATGCTGGGACTAAATGGGAGAGGGTGGATCCTTGGTCATCAGCTTGTGGGATTTTAGTATAGGACCTGGAGAATTTCTGTGGGTTGGTTAAAAAACAAAGTGAAAGCTAGTTAGTAGTTAGCTGAGTTGCTCGCGGCATAACACTAACAAGGTAGAGCTCATAGGATGAATTTCTGTCCTAGACCTGCTAGTTTTTTTTCTCAGCTTCAGCCATACTAGAAACCGCTATATGGGAAAGGGATAGAAGGTACCATGGCACCAAGCTGGCCATCAGGTGTAAAGGCTACAAGTACAGCTAAATGACAGGGGTCTGTCCCATACTAAAGATCTATTCCAACAGAAGTTAAGGACCGAGGTGGAGGTGAAAGTAGGGCAGAGTCAGATACCATAGGTGCAGGCAGGCAGTATGAGTCAGAGGTTATGGAGGTCAGAGGGTCAGCAAGGGCAGTAAGAGCAAACAGAGTAGGTGAGCTCTGATCCCAGAGAGTAGGCTAATTGTTCTCTGCCATCTTTCAGACTCCTTGCTGATTGGAGGTGGACCTAGCCCCCATAGGTTATAGCTGGTAGGTCAGGGACCTTGCAGGGGAGTCCTGTCCCCATTAGAGGCAGGGACAGTTCTTACGTTCTATAGCCAGCCACAAAATGCATCACTAACTCAGCCAAGATGATGCTTGGGAGGGGTGTGGGTAAGGTAATATGACACATCTGTTCAAAACTGTCTCTACTGCAAAATAATTCAAAGTGAACCACAAAACTATAAAATATCAGAATTAGAAGAGAATTGAGAATCAGATCTTTTGTCAATTTACAAAGGTTTAGGCAAGGGCACTTGTATGACTTGCCCAAAGTCATACAACTAATTGGTGGCAGAGCCAGGATTACAAGGCAGCTCTCCTGATTCCAAGGCTCTTTCCAATACACTATCTGGCCTCCCTATTGACACAGATGATATATCAGCTTCCTTTCTTAGAGCACAGGTCAAAAGGGCCAGAAAGCTACAGAAATACTTTGGCAACAAGCAAAAATCATATTAACAAGCAAGAGTAAAGGTTCATGATGAGTACAAAATCCTTTTGGATTTGTTGAATCTAACAAAAAGTGGTTTACCTCCAGATAAAGCCTATAAATAGTAAATATTCAAAAAATGAATCAAACAACACTCTGCTGGAGTCAGAAGTCAACAATATGTCAACAAAGAAGTATTTTTTTAAAAAGGGTTGGATTTGTTTATGGAGAGAGAAGACCAAGTCATTGCTACCAGAAATACAAAAGAGTTATCTTCAAAGAGTCCCAAGATTATGAGCAAGGTAGATTGTACAAGGAAATTAAAGAAAACGTATAACATTACTGCAGACTGGAAAAAATTAGCATTTACCATATACTTTAAAGATATGACCTGATAAGCATAATTCTATATCAAAACCTTGCTTTATTTCATGGACTAATAGTAAATAAGTCCTGAATGTAGACCTGAAAATGTCCAAGAAAACTCAACCAAAAAATTGTACTAGAAGTAAAACATCATCACAGACCAAACTGTTTCCCACAATCTTGTGGACAATTTAATATCAATCCATAAGAACTTCAGAATGACATTTTAATAGATATTACGATAGCCAATATTCCTCTTCTCCAAGCGACATCAAACAAAAAGCTTTCAACATAGTAAAAATGGAAATAAAAATCAAAAGACAAAGAGTACAATGTATACATTCCTCATCTCCAAGCTATCTCTAACAAAAAGCTTTCAACATACTAGCAAAGGAAATCAAAATCAGAAGAGCAAAGAATACATTGTATATGTTCCTCATCTCCAAGCTACATGTAACTAAAAGCTTTCAACATATAGAGTCATAGCAAAGGAAATAATAATCAAAAGAGCAAAGAGTACAATATATATATATATATATATATATATATATATATTCCTCATCTCCAAACTACATGTAACAAAAAACTTTCAACATACTAGCAAAGGAAATAAAAATCAGAAGAGCAAAGAGTGCAGTTTATATAATCCTCATCTTCAAGCTATATGTAACAAAAAGCTTTCAACATATAGAGACGTAGCAAAGGAAATAAAAATGAGAAGAGCAAAGGGTACAATGTATGCCATTCTTTTTGCCCTGTCCCTTACTGCAGTTGTGCTGAACATGCTTTAAGTCATTCTACAAAGGATGAGCTCACACCTAATAGTTTTATTCAACTAAAAAAGTCAGTTATTATTTTCACCTGGCTGACAATCCATAGAACATTAAATATACAGGAAGAGTGGTAGGATAGTGACTTGCTCCAGGATTATCCTATCTGAACTCCATTGAAAAAGATAAAAAAGGTAACAGGTGAAGGAAATAGTATTGTAGGGGCTGTGGGAAGATAGACACAATAATACATTGTAGAAATTAAGAGTATAATAATTTTTGTAAGAAATTTGGAATGATGCAAATAAGGTGATGAAAATGTCCATGTCCTTTAATCTACAGCTTCCAGTACTAGGCACATATTTCAAGAAGGTCATTGATACGAAGAAAGTTTACTTTTTTTGTGATAGCAAGAAACAGAAAACAAAATAGATACCCATCAATTGGGGAATGGCTAAACAAATTGTGGTATATGAATGGAAAATTGCTATGATGATGAGAAATAATGAAAATAATAAATTCAGAAAAGCACGAAAAGACTTATATGAACTGTTGACTAGTGAAATATACACACATAATAACTACAACAACATGGAAAGAAAGAATAACAACACAAAACAATTGAAAGTAGATGTTTCGAGATTACAAAAAAATGAGTATGACCCCAAAGAAGGCACTATGAGAAGACAACTCCTCTCACTGCAGAGATGGGATGTCCACAAGTGTGAAACATGATATGCACTTTGAGACTTTTCAATATATTGTGTGTGTGATTCCCCCCCCCCTTTCTTCCTTTTTTCTTTTCTTAAAAATATCATCTATAACATAATAATGCTGTCTGGGTGGGGGGAAAGAGAAGAGGTAATGGGAGAAATTTACACAAGATGCAACAAAAAAATTGATTTTTAGAAAGGAAAAATATGAGGATAAAATGGTGGTGATGATAATAGACAACACATCCCCATACTACAAATACAGATTCCAATGAAATGCTGAAAATTCAGCCAAAAAAACCAACTGTTCTGGAACTGAAATATCACTGAAGCCAGAACTATTATCCACAACTTTCCAGGCATAAATTTAAGAAGAACATTTTTAATAGATGTTGCCATAGTAAATATGTATAACCCCCAACTCTAAAAAAAATTGAAAAGCTTTAAAAATATAGAGACCCGGTGAAAGAAATTAAAAACCATGTCAGAAGAGGTACATGTAATTCTTGTCATCCTCTCTTCTATTGAAATAACCCAAAAATACTTTCAGCAAGTGTACAGAAGATAAATGTGCATCTCAATAGTCTGGCTCAATGATGGCTAAAATCCATTATCTTATTCACGTGAGCAAGCATTAGGAGAACATTTCAAATGTAAGAATACACAATTGCATAATAGCAGCCTGTCCATGGACCATTTCTATGAGGACCATCAAAAAAGACAAGAATAAAATAACAACAGCGACTTACATGAAGAGAATGTTTCAAGTTTCAAAGTACTTATTTCTCCCAAGTCCAAACTTGCTGCCTCATGGTGGCAAGAAGGTGGATTCTCAAAGGCCATTCCGGTGGATTACTTCTTCTACCAGAGCCTCCTCAGCTGGAAAAGCTTTAACTATAGACTTAGTAACAGACTATGTCTTATTTGAGGACTTGCCTACCTACCTACCTACCTACCTACCTACCTACCTACCTACCTACCTACCTACCTACCTACCTA
>JAJPUD010000058.1:131791-212770 GCA_023553655.1 Myrmecobius fasciatus
CCTTCATTAATCCTCAGCCAAATGCTCTTCACCGTGCTCTGCACCTCTCCTCCTGGGTCCTGGATTTCCTCAAATGCCTCTTCTTAGTGGCCAATGCTACTCCATGTCCCCTCCTTTCTTACCTATTCTGTCATTTTGGAATGAAATAGACCCATCCAGAGACATATTCCAGCCACAGTCTATCCCCAAGTCTCAGAGATGGCTATGACGTTCAACTCATCTCCTTGTCTTAGGCTGTTCACTAGATTTGGTGCTTTTACGTACAGGCCCTTTGATACCCTGGCTTTTACTGCTGTCTCCTTTCTTAGAACTCCTGCAAATTTCTGGATGTCCATCGCTATGTCTCCTACATTATAATTCTGGTGGCATAGCTTGGTGAATATACAAATGCAATTCTCTCCCTTCCCTTTCCTTTTCAGTTAAAAGCCCTTTTCATTAGACTTGCAGGACCTCAGGCAAATACAGTTTTTAAAAAAATTTTTATCTCATTTGTATTCATATCTTTTGTTTCTTTATCATCTTCATTTCTGAATGATACTCTACTTCTACACAGCGAGTCATCCCTTATGACAAAAAAAAAGAAAGAAAAAAGTTCCATATATACTGCACTTTGGGGGAAACAGAAAATTGTAAACAAAATGGGTGCACATCAATTGGGCAATAAACTGGGCGTGTGAATCTGTGGGAATATGGCAAAGATGAATATGAAGAACTCAGAAAAAACATGGGAAAATCTGAGTAAACTTATATGATTCAGTAAGCAGAGCCAAGAGAATAAGCTATACAATGACTACAATGATTGAAAGGATAATAATACTAACATCAGGATTCAGATTCATTCAATGATCATTCTTGATTTCAGAGTACCAAGAGGAGCAATGATGAAACGTATTTCCTTCCTTTTGATATAGCTGTGCTCAGCAATGAATGCAGCTACTCTGAGACTTATCAATTTGTTTTCCTCAAGTGTTTACCTTTGTTACAAGAGGGTTTTATGAGGCTGGGGAAGGAGAGGAGAATAGTCAGGGAGAAGTTACTGGGAAATGAGAGTGATATTCAAAAACGCCCAAAGCATCAGCAACACATCTCAAAAAGGAAAAGAAAAATAGCACAACACACATCACTTGCACAAATGTAAGTAACCTTCGAATTGATCACCTTGTCCTTCAATGGTCCCCCTCTCTAATCCGTTGTATAAGGGAAGTCAGAACAATTTTCTTAATGCACAATTCTAATCATGTCATTTCCTCACTTAGAAAGTTTTTGCTGGATCTATCATTAAGATAAAGTGCTCATTTCTTTTTTTGACATTCAAGGCTATTCACAATTGGACTCCAATTTTTTTTCTTGGCCTCACTCCTAGTGTCTTGCACCAGAGCAGGTACCATAGCAAAGGCTGAAATCCACATGGCCAAGAATAGGGTACAGGACTTCAAGTTGAGAGACCACAGTTTGACTCCTGCCTTAGATAATGAAGTGTGTGACTTTGGGCAAGTCATATAATCTACTATACCTGAGTTTCCTTTATTATTCGAATGAGGCTGCTTTCTTTTATAATTGCATAGTACAATAAACCAAAGTTGGCAATCATGAAAGGGGTCACACAGATGGTATTGTTTAAAGAGATGTTTGGATACGTTTTATTTTTAATGGTTCTAAGCCTTCATTTGATTTTTTTCACTTTTATGGTGATTTTTTCATCATTTTCATTTCTAGATATATCCCTTCCCAATGCAGCAGGCTATTCACTATTAGAAAGAATGGAACAAGAAGGGGGAAATCTTGGTCAGCAAAGCTAAACACCATATCCACATAGCAAATTCACTATGGAGAGATGACTTCCGGACTGTCAACCATCACTGCACTCCATGACCATAAGTGGTCTTGTCTCACCCTCTCTTGTCTTTGGGCGTTTGAATCTATCACCCTTACAAATTCAGACTCTGACAATAATTTTATAAACTTGGGCAAGTCACTTGCCCCAGAAATCCCGGAGTAGGAGTTAAGAGGCCTATGGCTCTACCATGAACCCACTGCATGTCCTTAGAAAAGCCTATCTCTTGTGCTTCAATTTCCCCATCTCTAAAATGGGAGTAGGGCTGGACTCCATGATATTGTCAAATTTTACCTTACCTCTGACCTCCTTCTGTTCATCAACTCCCAGGCAATTCTTTTGCTTAGGATTCCCTGGGGATATTTTTAGGGCACAGAGCAACCTTGTGCAAGCCTTCAAGAACAGCATTTCAGATTGAATGAAACTTCTTGAACAACTCTCCAAGAGCTTCACCAAGAACAGGATCTCAGTCTATCAGGGAAATATATCTCTTTTTTGCCTCCTTTTTGGGGGCAAAAATGTACTTTGTGTGACCAAGGTAAACACATTACTGGTTTCCTCCTGTATTCTGGGAGGTCCCTGATGTCCCTTTCCCCTAATAATGCGGAGACACATTGCAATCACATTGAATTGCTCTCCTCCCCATCAGATTGCATTAGATAATGGTCTCCACTGGGGGAGGAAACTGACAGATGGAGCAGGGACTCAGTTTTCAGCAAAGGGTTTATATGTAAATTTGGTACAGTAAGGACAGAGGAAAATGGAGAGCTAGCTTCATAAACCTGCCCAAATAAGGAACTCTTTCTAGTATGGGTGACATTCAAAGAGACTAATTGTTATAGAAAGAAGATTTCAGGCTAGAAGAGTTGGAAAAGAGAGATTATTTAGTTTAACCTCATCATTTTCCAGATTAAGGAAACGGGCCCAGGAAAGGGAACTGACTCTCTGAGGGCTACAGGTAGTAGATACCAAAACTGGGTTCATAACAATAATACAAGGTGGCTTCAAAGTGCCTCACAGACATCATCTCATTTGAACTTGGGAGGGAGAGAGAATAGATTTTACTAACCCAGTTTTACATATAAGGAAACTGAGGCCCAGAGAATAGAAGTGTCATAGACACAATCACATAATTAATGTTAGAGGCAGGATTTGAACTTGTATCTATCTTCCCAATTCCCACACCAGGGCATTTTTGTACTGTATGTTTAACAAAGCATCTGGGTTTATGTGAATTGAGTTTACATAAATTACAAAATTTACATTTTCTTTTTATTTGAAAACCATACACATTAGAATGAGAGTACCTCTTTTTTAAGTCATTTTCTTTTTTTTCTTACTCTGAACTTGATAAGAATCAACATACATGAATGCTTCCATCTATGAAGAAAAGAAAGATCAGAGTACACATGAAACTGTGGCTATCTAGTATGTAGACCTTGCTAATTTTTAACATATTGAATCAATTCAATGCACTTAGTTTCAAAGCTGTTCTTATTGTGTCTTTCTCTGAACTTCCTTCTGTTTCTTCTGTGCATATTAAAAATACTTGGGCAAGCTAGGTGGCGCAGTGGATAGAGCACCAGCCCTGAAGTCAGGAGGACCTTTAGTTCAAATGTGACCTCAGACACGTAATACTTCCTAGCTGTGTGACCCTGGACAATTCACTTAACCCCAATTGCCTCAGCAAAAAAATACTTCAATAACCTTCTTTCCCCTCTTTTGGGGATATCCTGAACACTAGTCCTCCTTTCCTGATCACAGTAAATGGGAAAAAAACATACAACAATCAAAAGTGAATATGACAAAAGTACCAAGAATAAGCGTGGTTCCCAAAGAAGAGATAGGAAAAGACACTTCCATCCTACTTCACCTGCAGAGGTAGGAAGTATATGAATATAACACATGGCATCCATTTTCAGACTTTTCAATGCAGTGATCAGTTTTGCTGATTTTTGGGTCTCTTTTCATTTTTCTTCCCTTAAAAATATTTCAGAAGAGAAACAGAGCCAAGATGTCAGAGTAAAGGCAGGGACTCACCTTGCTCTCCCAAATTCCCCTCCAAAGAGTGTTAAAATAATGTCTTACAATGAATTCTAGAGCAGCAGAACCAACAAAAGAAGGGGGGATAAAACAATTTTCTTGCCCAAGACAATTCAGGTCAGCAGGAAAGGTCTGTTTCACCGGAGTGAGTGGAGCACAGCCCAGCACAGGTTATACCCGTACAGGCTGGGCCTGGTAAGCCAGCAGCAGGCCTTGGGAGTGACTGAATCAAGCCCTCCAGACTCTCAGTCCACAGGCAGTAAGGGGAGGGGGTGGGATAACTGGTGAGAAGGAGATTACTGGGAATCCTCTGTTGGCACTAGAAGCAAGACTCTGTTGTATCGTTCATACACAGTTCCCAGTCCCAAGGCAAGGAGGAGCAATAGCAGAAGTGGGAACCTTGAATCACAGTTCCAGGGTGTAAAAGAATGCTTCTGGTTGTTCACAGATCAGAGGAAAGACCTGAACAGCAGTGACCACAGCTGTTCTTACATCATACCTCTTTGGAAGAATTAAAAACTTACAGACACCACCCACCCCCGAACTAGATCTGAAAACAGCAGCACAAAAAAACTTGAAGTTTGAGAAACTGCCCCACTCTACCCCAGAAGCAGGGCCCAATTTTAACATAAAGTTAAAAGTCTAGAAATAGGCAGGAAAATGAGCACACAATCAAAAACGGACATGTCCATAGAAAGTTAATAGGGTGACAGGGAAGGTCAAAACAGAAACTCAAAAGAAGTCAACAACTCACACCTAACACCACATACCAAGATAAGATCTAAATGGGTTCATGATTTAGAGATAAATAGTGATATAAGCAAATTAGAGGAACATAGGATAGTTTACCTCTCAGACCTGTGGAGATGGAATAAATTTATGTCCAAAGAAGAACTGGAATTCTTAATTGAACACCAGATACATTTAATGGTCCTGATAAAGGCCTCATTTCTAAAATATATAGAGAATTGTCTCATATTTATAAGAATTCAAGCCACTCTCCAATTGATAAATGGTCAAAGAATATGAACAGACAATTTTCAGATGATGAAATTAAAACCATTTCTAGTCATATGAAAAGGTGCTCCAAATCACTATTGATCAGAGAAATGCAAATTAAGACAACTCTGAGGTACCACTACATACCTGTCAGATTGGCTAAGATGACAGGAAAAGATAATGATGAATGTTGGAGGGGATGTGGGAAAACTGGGACACTAATACATTGTTGGTGGAACTGTGAACGGATCCAACCATTCTGGAGAGCAATTTGGAACTATGCTCAAAAAGTTATTAAACTGTGCATACTCTTTGACCCAGCAGTGTTTCTATTGGGCTTATATCCCAAAGAGATCTTAAAGGAAGGAAAGGGACCCACATGTGCAAGAATGTTTGTGGCAGTCCTTTTTGTAATGGCTAGAAACTGGAAGCTGAATGGATGCCCATCAATTGGAGAATGGCTGAATAAATTATGGTATATGAATGTTATGGAATATTATTGTTCTGTAAGAAATGACCAGCAGGACGATTTCAGAGAGGCCTGGAGAGACTTACATGAACTGATGCTGAGTGAAATGAGCAGAACCAGGAGATTATTATACACAGCAACAACAAGACTATATGATGATCAATTCTGATGGACATGGTTCTCTTCAACAATGAGATGTTTCAAACCAGTTTCAATTGTTCAGTGATGAAGAAAGCCATATACACCCAGAGAGAGGGATATGAAATGTGGACCACAACATAACATTTTCATGCTCTCTATTGATGTTTGCTTGCATTGTGTTTCCTTTCTCAGATTTTTTTTGTAGCTACAATTTTTCTTGCACAGCAAGATAAGTGTGGAAATATGTATACACATATTCAATTTGTCAAGTATTGTAACATAATTAACATGCAGTTGACTTCCTGCCATCTAGGAGAGAGGTGGGGAAAAAATAAAGAAAATAGCTCAATAAAAAAAAAATTCAACAAAAGTATAATAGCTACATGCAGAGCCTCAAAGAAAATTGTAAATTGGTCTCAGTCCCCCCCCCCAAAAAAAAAAGATTTTGTGGAAAATGTCAAAAAAGATTTTTAAAATCAATTAAAAGAGGTAGAGAAAAAATTGGGAGAGAAAGGACCAATTTTTATAATACATACATACTTATATATATATAAAAAGAGAGGGGGGGAGGAGAGAAGGGTATAAAAAACTTCTCATTTCAGAAAGAAATAAGAGAGTGAGAGGGCAATGAAGAGGAGAGGATAAGGGAGGGAATTTTTAGAGGGAATCCTACTCAAATCAGATCAGGGTTAAATAGAAAACAACATACATTTAGAAGTGAATAAAAAAATCTAAATTTATAAAGAAGAGGATGAAGGAATAGGATAAGGGGGGGGTAAAGAAGGGTGTATAGATTAATGGGAAGAAGATAAGGTATGTAGATTAATGGGAATGGGACAAAATGGGAGCAATATATATATTTGGGAGGTTTAAAAATTTTTCTAAATTCAGACAGAAATAAGAATGAAAGGGGAAAGGGTGGTGAGAGGAGAAGGGAAGGATCCTTGGATGGGGGGAAGTTAAGTAATAGGAGAGCAAAATAGTATATAGAAGTAAAGTAGAGGAGTCATGAGGGATAAGAAATAAAAGTTACATACAAGCATAAAGTAAATATCAGGAGGAGAAATTATTAGGTTAAAAAAACAGGGGTAGTAATCATGATCTCAAAGTTAAAGCTAAAATTGACAATCAAAGGAGAAAAAGAGGGAAATTACTTTATATGTCAGCCATATAAATAAATTTTGTTTTAGACTAAAATAACTAGATAGTATACAACTGGAATATTGCTGTGGTATAGGAAATGATAAATTGGTGGATTTAGAAAAATATGGAAAGACTTGGACTTATGAAGGAAGATGTTATTCACCTTCAGAGAAATAAAAGGACAAACAAGTGGAGTAAAGCCTAACATAGATGCATATGAATATATATGTATATATGAGTGTGTATTATAAATATCTATTTAGATATATTTGTATATATGTATATATATGTTTGTATGTATAAGCATATCTATATGTATATATGTATGTGTATATATATATATATACATGTACATATATCCATGTTTAATTTCAGCCTTCCTGGAGGAGAGGTAAAGAGGAAGGGGGGAAAAGAATAAAGTAAAAAGTGCACAGAAAAGAACAAAATAAAATCAATGAAAAAGAAAAGATGGACAGCTCTGAACACAATGTATAGTATTCATCATATTCGCTTTCTTGATATGGAACTTGATTGTTTATTTTGAATCCTCTCTAATGTTCTGCTGTGTACATGACCATGTCTTTTTTCTTTTACTATTTTGTATTTAAGTTTCAAATAAATTTAAAAAATGAAAATAGTAAATGAAAAAATAGCACCCATCTCACAGTGTTATTGTAAAGAAGAAAACGTACTAATGATAACAGCTCACTTTTTAGTTAGACACACCTGGCCTTTGATTGCTATAGATAACTTCCACTGTGGAAAATCCTTTTAGCAATGTGGCCCAGCACCTTTTTGGCAACTTGTGGTCCAAGAAAGTTTTGGGGGGGCATTGAGAGATTAAGCAAGTAATTTACCCTGAGTTACATAGCCCCTATTTGTCAGAAGCAGCACTTGAAACAGATACAATACTACCTCCAAGGCCAGATCTCCATCTATTAGACCACACTGATGTTCAACTTTATATAGTTTTTTGGGGGGATCTGCAAAAAACTTTTCATCTATTTATATCCATTTTCTTATTTGCTTTTCCCAACAATGCTGTTAGGTAGGGGCTATGATTCCCATTTTCCAGATGAGGCGCAGAGGATTAAGTGGAATATGCTGGGTCAAACAGATAAGTGTGTAAGACAAGATTTGAAACTTGGTTTTCCTGACTCCAAGCCCAGAGCTATATCCATTATGTCAAAAGGACCAGCTGTTTGCATGAAATGATCAAATCACCAAATCAATCAGTTTTCTTTTACATAAATTGATACCTACAGGACAACCAATTGAAGATATCCAAAAAGCAGTTGAAGCTGTATGATTGGAGATCAGGAAAGAGATTATAGTTAGGTATATAAATCTGGAAATCATTTGAATAGAGTTGATAATTGAACCCATGGAACCTGACAAGGTCATCAAGAAGATAACAGAGTTAAAACAGAGAAAATCAGGAAGAGAGCCTTGAGGAAAACCCACAATTAGTGGGAACCAGCAAGGGAACCAAGGAGTGGTCAGACAGCTAGAAGGAAGACAGATAGATGAAAGACAAACACACACACACACACACACACACACACACACACACAGATAGAGACAGAGGCAGATAGAGAAAGAGAGACAGAGACAGAAGAGACAAAGAGAGAGAGAAAGAAACAGAAAAAGAAAGACAGTGATAAAGAGACAAAGAAACAGAGACACAGATAGAGACAGAAAATAGACTCAGAGACAGACACATAGAAAGACACAGACAGAGAAACACAGAGAGACAAAAAGAGACAAGGGAAGACAGAGAGACTGATAGACAGATAGATACAGAAAGACAGAGACAGAAACAAGGGAAGGAAGGGGAGGGAAGCAGGGGGGGGAAAGAGGGAGACAGAGACAGAAACAGAGACAGAAAGAGAATGAGGAAGGAATTATGGGGGCAGTTTACTGGAAAGATAGGATGGGATGAAATCAAAGGAGCAGAAACAGAGACAGAGAGCAGACTCGACAGAGAGAGACACACACAGAGAAAGAGACAGAGACAGAGAGACACAAAGAAAAAGAGAGAGAAAAACACACAGAGAGAGACAGAGGCAGGCAGACAGAGACTGACATAGAGACAGAGAGCAGACTTGGACACACAGAGACAGAGAGACACAGAGACACAGGGAGAAAGACAGAAACAGAGACAGACAGACAGAAACAAAGACGGGGAAGGAGGGGGAGGGAGGGAGAAAGAGGAGACAGAGAGACAGAAATAGAGACAAAGAATGAGGAAGGAATTGTGGGGGCAGTTTACTGAAAAGATAGGATGGGATGAGATCAAAGGCACATGTAGAGAAGGGTTGACCTTGGCAAGGAGAAGAGCCACCTCAAATTCAGAAACTAGAGAAAAGGAGAAGATAATTGTGGAAAGACATATGAATGATAAGAAATGAGGAGGAAGGGAGAAAGGAGAGCTCTTAACAACTGGACTTAATTTTTTCAGTGAATTATGAGGCAAGGTCCTCAGCTGAGGGAGTGAAAGGAGGGAGTCCTTTAGGAGACTTAAAGAAGGATGAAAAGGTTTGCAACAGCTGCTATGGAACAGATCAGGGAGGAACAGAATGTCTGCCTTGCTGTAGTGAGGGTCCGGTTGAGATTAGATAATATAAATTTATAGTTGACCCATGATTTCCTTCAGTTCCATTTGGCCACATGTGAATAGAAGGCAAGGAAGCAGATGGTGAGAGCAATCCAGGTTTGGGCTTTGCTGAGACATGATCTGAGCGAGGACAAGGGGGCAAAAGATTTGAGAGAAGAATTTTGTGTAGAGATCAGTTTTGGGGGGAAAGTATGGTCAGTGCAGAGCTCATGGTCTGGGAAAGAAAAGAGCAGGGAAAGGAACCATGGAGCAATGAGAAAAGGACATGAGGAAGACTCTGGGAAGTGGAGGAAAAATTGTAGTAAGCAGGATGTCATTTTTCACATGATGATATCATGAGAATCAAAGTCATCTCTCACTCATGGAGACAGAAATCCTTTTCAACTCATTTTTTTTGTAGTCCATATAAAAGAAAAATTTCTCTGTGGGCAAACTCCATGGGCAATCTCTTTGCAACAACCCAGAGCCTGGCAAGCTTTGAAAGAGCGAGCAGAAGTGACTGGATGACAAACTTTATATGCCATCTAGATCATTTGTTCCACCTAGTCACAAACATACATGTGGTCTTATTCTTTTCATTACATACACAGAGCCAAGCACATGGCTTCTTGTTCATCTTGAGAAAGGTTGTGTTTACCAGATGGATTTCCCTGAGGGGAAATACATGAGCTTGTTGAATAGACTAGATTTTAGGGGGGGAAATGATGGGATCGTGTCATTACACAAACTCATTCAGGCATTCGACAACCATTCGTCTTCCTACTATGTGTAATGCACTGGGCTTGGTGCAAAGAGTCAAGATTTAATCACAGTTTAATAGCTGACTTCATGGAGCATAATAACAATAATAGCAATGATAGTAGCTAACATTTCTATATGTCAGATACTATGTTAAGTGATTTCCGAATATTATTTCAGTTGATCCTCGCAACAACCCTGGGAACTAGGTGCTATAATTACTCCCATTTTATAGTTGAGGAAATAGAGGCAAACAAAAGTGACGTGACTTGCCCAATATTCTACAACTACTAAGTAAACTTGGGTCTTTCTGACTCCAGGCCCAGCCCTCTACCTAATGCACCATCTCACTACTTCCTAAGATCTCATGATCTAATATGAGAGCCCATGGAAAATACTACACATATAGACATGCAAAAACCATGTGAGTGAATATAACTGTAAGGTATAACAAAACATAAAGAATTTAAGACAGGGTCAATTTCCTATTTAAGTTTCAAAGGAGGAAACTCAATTTTTTTAATAGTTGCTGTTTATTTTATTTTTTAAGCTTTTTATTTGCAAAACATATACATGGGTAATTTTTCAACACTGACCCTTGCAAAGCCTGGGGGAGGGATGGAGGGAGAAAATTTTGGAACACAAGGTTTTGCAAAGGTGAATTTTGAAAACTATCTTTGCATTGGTATAGTGGATAGAGCACCAGCCCCGAAGTCAGGAGGACCGGAGTTCAAATCTGGCCTCAGACACTTAACATTTCTTGGCTGTGCCACCCGGGGCAAGTCACTTAACCCCAATTGCCTCAGCAATAAAAGAAAAAGAAAAAAAAACTATCTTTGCATATATGTGGGGGAAAAATCTATTATAAAAATAGCTAGTCAAGCAAAGTCACCAAGTGCTGGACTTGGAGCCCCCAAAAGGTTCAAATCTCACCTCATGGGATCATGGAGAAGTAACTGAACTTTTCTGATCCCCAATTTGCTCACTTCTGAAATAAGGATAATAATATGTCACAGACTTGTCATGAGGATAAAACCGAGAGTGTAAAGTGCTTTGAAGATGTTCAAGCCTTGCACCTAGGTCTTTAATAAATATTTATTGAATCGAAGGTTTGAATATAAATGTCAGCCGGCATTATTGTTCAGTCCAAAAGCATTTCTGAAGTCAGCACCTCCCCCCCTCCTGCTGTGTGCCTGGCACATCACTTAGGACTAGCTAGCAAATACATATGAGCCTCTACCAAGGTCAAAGTCCTAGCAGTGTCTGTAAGCCACCTCCTGTATTATTATTACTTTTTTTTATACCATACAACTGAATACTTAAGCCTAGTCATAAAATGTTGTCTTTTCATTATAAAAGGCACATGCATTAGTGACTAAAGAACTGTTCACCATAGCTTGTAACTAGTAATTAAGTAATTTAAAAGTATTAAAGTGTTTGTTTGGAAAGGAAAAAGAAATTTCAGATCCGAAAAATGATGTGACCAGTCCTGGTTGCAAAAAGATTTAAGTGAGGAAAAAGAGCCACTCTGGATCAAATTCGGAAGACATGGAACATGGAGAGTCCCTTGCCCCCTATTTAGTTAAAACTGAATTAATCTTTAGTCAACATGCTTCAACACAGAACAATATTTCTTCCTTCCTTTCCTCTCTGTATAATACACATGGCAACGCAAATAGAAGGATAAAAGTTCGATTGCTTCTCATGTAAAAATGGCCGAGTTAAAAGGTGTTTGCCTTCCACAGTGCAGAAAGATAAGGATTTTTCAGGATCTCTATGAAAATTTCTTTTTTTTGCTAAAGCTAAGATCTGTCTAATATAAAGGTGTTTTTCCCCCTCACCCCGCCCCAGGGATCCTGTTCAGATGTTTGCTGTAAGGGGTAGGCAAATGGTAGCTAATGAAGGAGACTTAAATCAGAATGCACACTATTTCCAGCAACAACTGTGGGATTGGCTCTTTTGTAGATGGAGAAAATATTCTCCAAGCCCATATTTTGGCCATATGAACATATATAAACTTGAGTAAGTTCTGCACACATGCCAACCTGATCCTGCTTAAATCTTCAGTCTCTTTGCTGTTCTCACCTGACCAGTGCAAGGAATCTCTGCCCCACTCCTATGGTCATGGGTGCATACTTTCTCTTAAATATAGTGCTTCATTTTGCACCACACTATGGACCTCATCAACAACACTCCCATTCCTCCTATCAGGATTAAATGAACCACATGGCATACATGTGACTTTGCAGAGACATTCTCACTGCCATAAAAATAGCCTGCTCAAGCATCTGAAGGCACAGTTCTCACTCTCCTTCTAAATTGGGGACATTGCTCTAAAATAGTGTTAGAAACATGGTTCATTAAAAGAGAATGTAAAGGAGAGGGTGTCCCTCCTTTGCTAGAGCAGTGACTCTGAGGACTTTCCCTGATCCAGGTCTTGAGCTCAGAGGACTATCTTTTGGACTAGATTGCCTTGGTTTGTTGCAAGTTTACTGCAAGGTGAAAGCGAACCCCTTTGTCATTACAGTTCTTTCTTAAGAGCCTTGAAGATAAAAGTATGGGAAACCGATAACTGTAATTTTTTCTGTTGTTGTTGTACTCGTTAATTAATCGATGCTATTTACTAAGACACTTTCAGATTTTTTCAATGACAGCAAAACCTAGGATCTTACACTACAAAGCACTGCAGGATTTTGCATATGTGGCTGGATTCTTTAAAGGACCCATAATCCACTTCCAATCTGTGAGTTTTCCCTAGCAGTTGAAAACATTAAACCGGACCCAATGCCTCCTTGGCACATACACATTCCCGCAAAGGAGGATTTGGGGAAGTCCGCTCTGAGCGGCAAACTTATTTTAATAACCAGCTACCTTGGCTAAATGTGCACTTGGAAAACCAAAGCCTTGTTTTTCAAACTTAGTGTCCACACATGCACAACAGCAGAAACGCTTCACAATTGTGGATCCTGCATGCTGTGGATGCCCATAAATTCATTTAACTGAATCGGTTCTGACTGTAACCTCCAGTCTAATCAATCCACAGTAGCCTGCCTACACAGAAATGGGATTGGTAGAGACGCAGAAATATCAGGCCCACCAATCATGCCACCAGGTAGGCAGATCACGGCAGATCAATTTCCTCGAAAGTTAGAGAGGGGACAGCTCTGAATCTATTCTGTCATTACGTGGAAACGCAGCCATAAAGTATTATGGGATTGAGAACTTGGCCTTCCTCAATGGGGAGGGAAAGAGAAGGAGGGAGAGATTTTATTCAGTATTTCCTTTGAAGGATGATACTACCAACAGTGATTATAATCTGTGTGTGCAGGTGTGGCTGAAAAGCCCAATTCAGAATGGACAGTTCTTCCCACACTGAGTTCACTTGAAATGTTCCCTTGATTAGCATCAGCAGCTGTTCTCCAAAAGAGCCTGTCACTATTTGAAACTCATGGTCTCAGTTCAAATGAAAGTAATTCCATTTAGTTGGGACAAGAGAAGACTTGTGGAGAGGACATGATTACCATCTTCAAATATGTAAAGGGCTGTCACATGGAAGAAGGAATACATTTGTTCTGTTTGGGTACAAAGGGCAGAACCTAGACCATTAGTGGGAGGGGGGTGAAGTTCTAGAGAGGCAGATTTTGGCTCAAATTAAGGTGCAATTTTCTAACAATTAGCCATCTGAAAGTGGGATGAGATGCCTTGTGAAACAAAATTCCCCATCAATTGGGAAGTTCAAGCCTATGTTGGAAAATTAAACATCAGGAGATGGTAGAGACGAGCATTCCCACCCTGGGTGAAAGATTGGAATTAGATGGCTTCTCAAGTCCCTTCCAACTTTGAGATCATTTGACTCCAGGATTCTTTAGCAACGCAGGTCAGGCTGAATTATCAGATGCTCTAATTCCTGAGTTATCCATAATTAGACTGTACTGGCTAAGGTTGTGTTTTCATAATCCCTTCAACATAAATTATTAAACTATTTCTTCTGCCCTTTCTGCTTTGGAATCCCAAGCACTTCAATTCATCATTACAATAGCCGCTCAGCCTTTTGAGGTCCTTTCTTGAGATGTGGGCCTAGCCCCAAAAAGGTACATGACGAAAAATATCTTTTCAGTATTGCTGCCCAGGAGGCATTGCAAGCCATCATTGCCCTACCCCTCTGAAGCTCAATGAGGATCACAGATTACTTTGATGAAGCTACTCAAAGAGCCAAATCTGATGTGTGGCTCTCCTGGCCATATTAGAGGGCAGAAACTCTGTAATTCCAAAGGCTGATGGTTTGGCGTGAAGTACAATACTATTCTCCGACACTTCCCAAAGGGACAGACTAGTGGATTGTCACGGGCAATTGCAACAGACATGGTTCCAATGATGCTCAAAGTGACTGGTTCCTGCAGGAATGGGAAATATTGGGCATAAAGGTCTATTACTTTTGCTCAGCAAGTATGCCAAACACCAGCCTGGAATCACTAACTTTTTCCCACCCACTGAGCACCTGAGCTTTGAAAGCTATAAGTGTATTGATTGTGTTCTAATTTGTCAGGGAGCCCGGACAAGCACAGTATCTTAATTGCTAGGGTGAATCATGGTACATACAGCAGGCTAGGCAGATTCTTGTCTGATATACCTCAAACTTTCATGAAAATCATACACTCTGTGCCTAGATTTGGGACTATGCAATTTAACTAACTGTTCTCTGATTATTTTGTTTACATTAATCCAGTCCCCTCAGTCAGATTTGAAATGCCACAAAGACAAGAAATTTGTCTCTCAGTTTTTCTAGATCATTCAAAAATGGCCAGCAAAACATGTAACAGCCATTTGATATGAAATCCCTTCATATATTAATGACAAAGGAGCATGAGCCTTAAACTATGACAAATTCTGAAGAGTTCCTTCATTTAAAGGCTTCCCGTCTTCTCGCCAGTTAAAAGCATAGAACATTTTAAGAGTGACACTGGCAAGCCGGAGTTCATCAGGAGTGAGGGGTCTGAAAATCATGTCATAGGTGAAGGGACTTGTGATGTTTCATTTATAGATAAATCTGACAGTGATTCCAAGATGGGTTGGCATGAAGACTGGTGCCAAGGAAGACCAGTTAGGAGGTAACTCTAGTAGTCCAGGCTCGAGGCGATGAGGGCTCATGTTAAGGAGCACTCACAACAACCCGTCACGGTCATTACATTTCCCTATAATGCCACACTCTGTAATCACTGATATATGTGCCTCATTATACATTCCCTGAGGATATGAATCATATTTTATTCATCCCTATAATACCCATGGCATCCAGCACAGTGCCTAGCACAGAGTTGGTGCTTGAGGCATTCAAAGATTGACTGAACAAAGAACCAATGGACTAGGGGTCTTGCCATTAGAGTTCTAATACCTGTTCCACAGCAGTAGTCTCTAGAGGAGAGAGATTCCAATGGGGAGAAACCTCAGGATCCCAGGAGGGCAAGCTTTGGAGCTTTGAGAGCCAAATGCTACAGAGGAGAGTCAAATCAACCTTGCTATGACATTTCTCACTGACACAGAGAACTGAGAATCTAGCCCCACTGGAAAATGGAACCTACTTTTATAGACACTGGCTCTTTAAGATGGAAAAGTATCTGTCTCTAGGAGAGAACGAATTCTTGGTCTATTACCAGATAAACTTAAGCTCCCTGAAACTTAAGCTACCTTTGGAGCTCTCCATGGTGCTTGCCTCTCACCTTGGCTTTCCATCTGCCAAGCCAGCTAAACCTTCCATCCTCCTGATCCCATTTAGAAGCTGCTTCTTGACTTCCTATTATCTCTACTAAGATCCTTCCCTAGGTTGTTCACCACCTACATATTCACGCCTGCCATTACCCACACAAGATATCTAACTGCATTTTCCCCTAAGTACCATCTTTGTTAGGACCATACCTAGCCCCAGGACTTCCTGATTTCAGTCTTGGCTTATATGCCCCACCAATCTTGCCCCACTCTCCTTCCTAAAATTAGCAGCCATGTACTGGGAACTATAGGAAATCATGAGATGGCACAGTCTATAACTTCAGGAAGCTTCCCCTCAAATTCATTATAATGCTACCCTCAGAGTCCATGTTCTGTAACAGTTATTGGTGAGATAGTATTGCAATGACATCCCATTATATCAGTAATGAAGCCCCCTTGGATGACTCAAACTGATGCTGTTGCAGATCTCGTGTAATTGGTAACAGCCTAAAATCTTGGGGGATTAACCTGAACTCTACAATTATTCTACTTTTAGATTCAAAGAATTCCAGTAAAAAGGGACCCCAATCTAAGAATAAGAATCTCCTCCAGAAATGGCCATGCAGATTACTCTTGATGATCTTGAGTGAGTGTTAGCCTACTACATCCTACATCCCAGGACTCTTCATTCCACTCTGGGATGGCTCCATATGTTAGGAAATTTTTCCTTAGGATATAAAATCCACTTCAGGATGACTTCCAGCCATTGTACTTCATTCTGTCCTCTGGAGTCAAGGAGAACAATCCCTCTTCTACTTAATACAATCAATGAAAATTAATGAAAAAGAAATTTATTAAGTGCTTATGTGCCAGAAACTGTGCTAAATGCTAAGGATGGAAATTTATGCAAACAAGACAGTCTCTGCCCTCAAAGTGCTACCATTCTAACAGAGGAAGACAGCATGTGTAGGGGACTGGTGGTCAGGGAGGGCTGTTTGGTCTGGAAAGTCACAAGGATGGTGACTAGAGTCACAAGGCAACACACTGGCTTGCCCTTTCCAAGATAGGTAGTATTGCCTTTCTTCTCTACACCAAAGCCTCCTACACTGTGGGTTGCAAGCCCATAGGGGGCAAATTTGGCAACAGTAAAAGGTATCAAATATTCCTCTAAGATTTAATGTTTTATGTAAAAATAAACAAGCACATCCATCTCATCAGTAGGCACATTTGCTTTTGTCTTTAATACATGTTAAAAAACATATGTATACCAAAGAGTTGTTTGCAAATAAATTTCTTTATGACTCTTTATCAATAAATTTGGATTTGAATACCGATTTCATATACCTATATACCTGGGGTTACATAAAAATTTCCTGGAAGAAAAGGGGTCATGAGTGGAAAAAAATTAAAGAAATCCTGCCCTATAACAACGAGAACATATAGCCAGGCCTTGTTGCCCCTCATACCCTCTGCTGATCCATGTTGAGTTTTCCAGTCCAGTGAAACCCCAAGATTTTTTCAGAATCTCTGCCATCTAGCTGTACCTTATGCTTTCAAACTTAGCTTTCAAACACAAAGAGAAAATTTTCATTTCTCCCTATTACCTTTCATTCCATTAGATTCACTCCACTATTTTAACTCTTAAGATCCTTGCTCTGCATCCAACATGCAAGCCATCCTTGATAGTTTTACACTATACCCAAATCTGATAACTATGTTATCTATCCCTCTGTCCGCATTATTGACAAAAATGTCAAACAGAACCCTAAAGCACTCCATTAGAGACTTCTCTTCACGTTGCTACTCAACCATTTTGGCAACTCTTTGAATCTAATTTAGCCATTTCTGAATTCACTGAACTGGACAATTATTTAACCCATTTCTTGTTATCTTGTCTATAAGAAAAGCAGGAGAAACTCCATCAAACATTCTGCTCAAATCTAAGTCACTGCAAAGCATTCGCTGGGCTTTCAAGCAAGACCTCACATACTAGCTTGGATTCAAATGCTAAGAATCAGTGACGAGCACTAATGTCTCCCCGGCTTCAAGCCGGTTCCTGTTCACTTAGATAAATCTGGTTTTCTCTATGTTGACCCTTCTACTCTTCTGGTCACAGATAATCTTGATTGTGCTACAGGGGAAATAGAAGGACTTGATTATGTTGATCACCACCATGTGGTTTTAGGAGGTTTTGCTTTGCTTTTTTATGATGGAACATTTTAACTGTAATCATTTCATTTGTCTTCTCAAGAAAACAAACTAGAAAATCCGCATAAACAATGTTGAAAACCATCCTGCTCTTCCGCTGCTCCTTTCCCATTTCCCAACTCCTCCAGGAGTTAAGACATGGCTAAAGGTATTTTAACAGGGACAGGCAAATGAAACTCCACAGATCATGAGCCAAAGAAACACTCTTCCCTTAGGATAATGTTATCTTCTGAGGGAAAAGAGTATTTGCGGATCACCACTTTAAGGACCAACCTTCCCCATCCCTACCCCAGCTTTCACCCTTTCCAACCAATGTGAGAACTATTTAATGTAATATACTCCAAATACCCACATCCAATGGAATGGTATAACATACTCAGAACTAATAAGTATTAGCAAATCTCAGTGGCGAGGCCTGGATATCCCAGCAAATGATGACAATCCCACAGCCAGTGTTGCAGAGGACGATGCATATTTCCCCCATCCATTTGAACAGAAACTGACCTTTCAAAGGCTTCTTGGGGAGAGCTAGTCAACAAATTCTTTTTTGCCCTTTCATGTGGACTCCAGTAGTTTTTCATGTAGTTCAGGCTGCCTTAAAGGAAACCAGAGAGCTTTCCCTTTAAAGGCACCACTATGGATTTAAGGCTTATAAATTAGTAATAGGCTATATTCAGATCCATAGGCTCTTGGCCATGTGAAAAGTTTCATGAGGCAGACAGGATTTCAGTGTCTCCTGGCCAGACCCAGACCTGCTGGTACCTCTTCTATTTACTGA
The DNA here is from genome assembly GCA_023553655.1 of Myrmecobius fasciatus. Taxonomy (NCBI): domain Eukaryota; kingdom Metazoa; phylum Chordata; class Mammalia; order Dasyuromorphia; family Myrmecobiidae; genus Myrmecobius; species Myrmecobius fasciatus. The sequence goes on from JAJPUD010000058.1 coordinate 150,465, forward strand.
GATCTTGGAGAGAGTTGGAGGTTCTAGTGTGAAGATGAGCCCTTCCATACCCTCTAAACAAACACTGAGGAGGTTGGCCCTAGGGTTCTAGAGAGAAGACAGTTCCAGATGATGTATCAGCCATCAATGTTTTCAGTGACCACAGTAATAGGGAAGGATGAGAAAATACAATGAGCTGGGCCTCTGTGCAGTATGTGACTATCCCAGGTGCCATCTCCCGCAGATCTCAGAAATAACCAGAATGTGTGAAAGGTCCCCTGGGAAAGGAGAGGATGAGATAATTTTGTCCTCAGTGGACTGGGAGCCTCCTTTTTTTTTTAAGAGAAGTTGCTCCCATTATCTAAATTTTAATATGCTTAACATGTCAAAGAAAAGCTTTAAAAACTACAAACTTGGTCTTTGAATCTGCATGTGTAGATGTACATACAGGGCTTCTTAGTGAGTAACTTAGGCCTGACCATTTGTCCTTCATGCAGCAGGTGTGTGCATCTGCATCTAGGAAAAAGAAAAGGGAGAGGGGGCAGCCTGGAGCTGGCCTAGCTCTGCCACTGTAGAGTCTCTCCCTGGCTTTTCTTTGTTTTCAATAGTGTCATCTCCAGCTTCTCCCTTCCTCCCCACCCTGAACACACACACACAGAGCATACACACATGTCCAATCACTCAAAATGCACACATGTACACATGTGTGCTCACACATATACACATGTGTGCTCACACATATACCTGTGCACTCGTGTACACACACACACACACACACACACACACACACACACACAGGCCTTCCTTCCCACTCTCAGTAACTCCCAGGATTTATATTGAGAAATGGGTCCTATGACAGCCATCTATTTTTCACTCATCAGTCTGGCCAGAAAGGAGCAGCAGCTCCTTCAGTGACAATCGATGCAGGTGGGAGTCATTTCACATTCACGGCTCCCTTAGATTCCCTTGGAATCGAATCACTACATTTCTAACTTGTTTCATAAAACAACATGCCAGCTTTAGGGTCTTGAGTCTGAGATTCTGCATGACCGTTTCAGATTTGCTTGGGAAAAAAGCCAGGACAAGAGAGAGGGAGAAGCAGCAGAGCACAGGAAAAAGGGGGAGTGGGTGTGAATTCGATGGACCTGGCTACGAAGAATACCTTTGCTTCTCATGTCATGTGTGACCTTGACCAAGTCCCTTCTCCTCTCCAGGTCTCAGTGTCCTCCTCTGTAAAATGAAAGGGCTGGATTTCATGGTTTCTAAGGGTCCTTCCAGATGTAAATGCTATGACCTTATGTTACCGGCACAACTGCTAGCACGGTGGGAAATCAACAGTCATATAGTAGTGTCTTTGTTTTTTCAAGAAATCTGTCTGTAAAAGGAGGAGTGAGGGTTGCTGGCTCTTTATCTTTCACTAAAGAGCTAAAAATACATTTGCTGCCAGTTCAGATAGAAACTACTATGTTTAATATATTCTGGGTTATGGTTTTTCTAGATAAATCAATATCAGGAGCTCCCCAAGGTAAAAATAGACATTAGAAGGGAGAGACGCTAGACAAGACAAGCTTTTGTTTAAAAAAGAAGAAGAAATCCAGCAGCACACATATCAGCTTTTGTGTTTGCTTGTAGTCTGCGGAGGTGGCTTATATCTCTGGTGACACATCAGCACACTGTGCGACAGCATTACCGCAGCCAAATGACAGTCTTTACAGTTTGATAACACAATTCTTACATTCCCATTATTGATTCTTCCACATAGATGGCCTGTATAGAACAGAACATTCTATGTGGATTATGCTCTGTTGTGCTAGAGACAGGAGGAACCCCAAAAGCCAGAGGTTCCCGGTTCCGTAAACACAGTCCCTGCTTGCTACCTGATGTCATCCAAGGAGGAGAGGTCTGGATCGGCCTCCTTGACCAAAAACTGTTTCAGGCACCACTAGACTTGATTTGTGTAAGGGGGCCCGTAAACATAAATTGGACCTGACCTTCCGGAGGCATGAAGACAGAGCAAGGCTAATAGGGGGTACACTGCCAAACCCCCTCGACTGGAGATTTTCCCCGGGTGCTGACTCTAGTAGCTTCACTTATGATATAGCAGGCATTCTTTCCACTTCCTGGATCTAGGATGTAGGGCACGCTAAATCTGTTTCCAATAAGACTGGGGCCTAAGGGACTTTCAGCTTCTGAAAGTTACAAACCAGTGAAGTGAAAGTCATCACTATGGTTTTATTTAGAGCCAGGCATATTGGTGGGGAGCTTTCTTCTCCCCCTGGGCTCCTCCTCACTCCAACCCATTATCAGTCTGGTTCTAACAGCATTTCATTCTCCTCCATGCCTCCCTCCCCCACAGCCTCACTACCACCTAATTCCCATCACCTGCCTCATACCTGGATCCATCAATGGCTTGCTCCTTCAGGTTCACATCCCATCCAGCTAAACACTCTGGCTGGCTCATCAAATGCTTGCCTGCTGCTGCTGCTCTGCTCCTCCATACCTGGACCAGAACCCTCCACACTAGACTTGACACACCTGGACCTTCATTCCCAGGTTTTCTTGAATACCTGCCCCCCATATCTGGGCAAGTTAATCCACATATTTTTGAGGCTTCTGATCTTGGGCACCATCCAGTTGATTGTTGCCTTGGTGTTCACAAACAAGCCTACTTAGCCCACGGTAGCTACTGGCTGGCCCGAAACAGCAGATTATGCTTCAGCTCCGTATCCTGCTCAGTAATCCACCCTCTCATCTTTCTATCTCCCCAGAACAAAACTCTCTTCTCTGGCTCCCTCTCTCTTTTATGGACTGTCTTCCTCCAGTTGAATGTAAGCTCCTTGAGCAAGAACGGTTTTTGCCTTTCTTTGTATTACTAAAACTTAACACAGTGTGCCTGGCACACCAGCAGTTACTTAATAAATACCTTTTTTAGTCGGCAGCTAGTGGCATTGCAGTGGACAGAGTAAGCACTGGCCCAGAGTCAGGAAGACCTGAGTTCAAATGTGACCTCAGACATTTAACTAGTTAACTTTCAAGATATGGCCTTCTACAGAAAATAATCCATGAAAAACTACAGCTCCATCCTCATATTTTCATCAAGGATACCCTCAATACACATTTAAACCAGTCTCAAAGATTTTGACAAAGATGAGAAAGCAGACCTAGAATTCAGAAGCTGTTAGTACCTTTTAGGTTATCTTTTTATGATGAGTGATCTTTCCAATTCTTTTTTTAAAAATGTCTCCTCTTTGAGATATAGTGCAAATGTATTCCTGTGGTGGGAAGAAGGATGCACAGGAAAATGCTGGTGATGTGAAAAATAAAAACAGTCATAACAACTAATTTTTTAAATATTGTCCCTGAAGCAATAACTATAGCAATTTAGTGTTTGATAAACCCAAAGACCCCACCTTCTGGGATAAGTGCTCACTATTTGACAAAAACTGCTGGGAAAATTGGAAACTAGTGTGAAAGAAATTAGGGCTTGACCCACATCTAACACCACATACCAAGATAAGAGCTAAATGGGTTCATGATCTGGATATAAAGAGTGATGCTATAAGTAAATTAGAGGAACATAACATAGTTTACCTCTCAGACCTATGGAGATGGAATAAATTTATGTCCAAAGAAGAACTGGAACTCTTAATTGAACACCAGATAGATAACTTTGACTATATTAAGTTAAAAAGTTTTTGTACAAACAAAACCAATGCAGTCAAGATTAGGAGGGAAGCAATAAATTGGGAAATCATCTTTACATTTAAGGGTTCTGATAAAGGCCTCATTTCTAAAATATATAGAGAATTGTCTCATATTTATAAGAATTCAAACCATTCTCCAATCGATAACTGGTCAAAGGATATGAACAATTTTCAGAGGATGAAATTAAAACTATTTGTAGTCATATGAAAAGGTGCTCCAAATCACTATTGATCAGAGAAATGCAGATCAAGACAACCCTGAGGTACCACTACACACCTGTCAGATTGGCTAAAATGACAGGAAAAGATAACGATGAATGTTGGAGGGGATGTGGGAAGGCTAGGACACTGATGCATTGTTGGTGGTGCTGTGAACAGATACAGCCATTCTGGAGAGCAATTTGGAGCTATGCTCAAAAAGTTATCAAACTGTGCATACCCTTTGACCCAGCAGTGTTTCTACTGGGCCTATATCCCAAAGAGATTTTAAAGGAGGGAAAGGGACCCACATGTGCAAGAATGTTTGTGGCAGCCCTTTTTGTAGTGGCAAGAAACTGGAAATTGAAAGGATGCCCATCAATTGGAGAATGGCTGAATAAATTATGGTATATGAATGTTATGGAATATTACTGTTCTGTAAGAAATGACCAACAGGAGGATTTCAGAGAGGCCTGGAGAGACATGCATGAACTGATGCTGAGTGAAATGAGCAGAACCAGGAGATCATTATACACGGCAACAACAATACCATATGACGATCAATTCTGATGGACAGGGCTCTCTTCAACAATGAGGTGCTTCAAACCACCTCCAATTGTTCACTGAAGAAAGCCATATACACCCAGAGAGAGGGATGTGAAATGTGGACCACAACATAACATTCCCATACTCTCGATTGATGTTTGCTTACATTGTGTTTCCTTTATCTGATATGTCTTTTGTGTAGATACGATTTTTCTTGCACAACAATGATAGGCGTGGAGATATGCATTCATATATTCGATATGCCAACTATTTTAACATAATTAACATGTAGTGGATATCCTGCCATCTAGGGGAAGGGTGGGGAGTTGGGGGGAAAAATCTGTAACAGAAAGCTATGTAAAGGTTAATGTCGAAGAATTACCCATACATATGTTTTGCAAATAAAATAAAATTTAAAAAAATATTGTCCCTGAGGGCATTAAAAATAGTGTTACTCTCAGCACATATTCCTTCTGCATGCTTTTCTATTGCTAGCCAAGAGCTGGGTTTGGGTTCCAGCAAGCTGAGATTACATAAGTTATTTTACCCTTCTGGGCCTCAGTTTCCCCATCTGTAAGGGCATTGGTCTGGCAGATACCAACGATCCTTTCCAGCTCTAACGCTGCATCATTCTGTGAGGTCCAGTTGCTCTTTCTCAATTCTGTCCTAAGTGCCACTGAGACCTTCTCACATAGAACATCAGCTATTAGAAAGCCTGTTGTTTTTATAAAGTTTAACTTATTTGATGTGCTAGAATATGTATGTGATGGGTGTAACCCAGGGAGTCCCCAATCAGACTGGTGGAGCTGAATTGATGTCCTGGCCCATTCTGCTTAGCCTCATACTGCCACCCGTAGTCCCCGTGAACTCCAGTACCAGTATCTATGCTGATTAAGCAGAAAAAGCACTTATTTTGCTAACTTGAAGGAAGAAACGCTTCCCTCTTACAAGAGCTCAGTGGACTCAGAGAAGGCCATAGATACAGAAACCCACGTTAGCTGTTACCTCCATTGTACTCTCCCAGAAAGCTTCTCAGGAGGCTTGCACTTTGGTCTGAACGGCAATTCCAGGGCCAGGTCTTCTGGACAGTCAAGTCATGGCTTGGACTTTCGGGTTTTAAGATGATCCCACGAGCGATCCTCCCTCCAAAGCGGCCCACTTGCTTCAGGTCGGTGCTGAGATTCCCAAACATCCAAAGCTCAAATGTCCATCTCAGAATTGCTATTTGGTCATACGCTCAGGGAAAGAAATACAAATAGAAGAGGAAGCTAGGCACTGGAGATCCAGCTGTAGGCTCACCTAAGCAAACACATATACTTAATGCCTTGTGTGTATAGTCAGCATAGCTAGTTGTGAGGAGAGAGAGGGGAAAAAAAAGTCTCTCTCTCCCACCCCACCCCCACCATCAGGAAGTTCAACAGAGAGCTGTTAGAGTGACAAGTCACACATTCGAAATAGTAGAAGAAACAGCAATAGTCGAAGTCGTTTGTCCTTTTAAAGCCCACTGAGCCAGTGGTTATTCTTGCTCACTCAGCAATAATCTTCAATGTAGATGCCAGTAATGTGGATTGGTCATGGAGGTCCTTGAGCCAGGACCCCAAATATGGGGTGAGGGTGCTCCACGAGAAGTACCCCAGTCTAGCAAATCATGGAGTTCTTGATAATTACTCCATTACATTTAATATATACAAAGAAATAAATATAGAGACCCAGTTTCTTCAACTATAAAATGGAGATAATGACAGCACCTCCCTCACAAGAGGTATGTATCACATGAGATACTATTTGTAAAGGGCTTAGCACAGTTGCTGGCACATGGCGGGGTACAATATAAAAGCTTGCTAGTATTGCTATTATTATGATTACAGACATAGATCAGAAAGCTGCCATTTTAGTAGTAAAAGTTGTTCTTTCCCAGCCAAAACCCCCACCACTGAAGAACATGATGACTCTTCCAGGACTTTATAGACAATCTTCATGAGCTGCTTCTTCAGGGGAAAAAAAAAGTCCATCGTCCCCTCGTGGCCACTGATGACGGCCAACCTTCTGGTGATGAGCCTCTGTGCCCTTAGCAAGGCTGGCTCCTTGGATAACAGACACACAGTGTGCTGCTGGGTCTCCACTCAGAGCCTTTTCAGCTTCATAGGCCCTGCCAGAGTTTGAGGGCCATTGGCACAGCCTTCCAGAGCCTGGGGGTCACCGCCACACCATGATGAGGCAGCAGAGAAGGACTTTTGCATAGGATTTATATAATTTGATTTCTGAGCCAAGTCTCTAATCCCCTCTCTGGTTAATTTTCCTCCAGATCCCCTTTCCCCCCCAAGAATAAGAAAGGAAAGAAAGGGAATGCTAATAAAAGCCATGGTATAGTCTTCAGGTACACAAAACCCAGCCATTTACAAACTACAAAACCCCTGCCAGGAAGGAAAGCAAAGTGCCGTACAGTGGGCAAAGCAATCCATTTGGATAAAGCACACGCCTTTGTGAATCATATTCTGACTTGCTACCAAAAACAGTCTCTCTTTCCTCTCCTCTCCCAGCTCCCTGAAGGGAGGAAGGGGGGGGCAATTTTCACTGCCTGTCAGTTTATCAGAAAGACCAAAGCATCAAATTTCAGCTCTCAACTGTCAGGTCTGATCTTTATTTTCTTTCAAATTCCAAAATACTTACATGTTGATTGGAGTTCACGATATCAGACAATAGCATTTAAGAGATATTCTGGCTAAAATATAGTTTCTGATCTGTTGGAGGGGGAGCGGGGTCCTTTTGTTGCTGCCTGAGTATTGATCTGGGACTCATTTCTCTATGAGTTTCACAAAGTAGTGGGAAATTCACTCAAATGAAACAGTTCTTTTGTATCTCTTCTTTTTAAAGGGACCCTTTACAGGAGGCCCAGGGAGTTTAATTTGCAGAGCAGTCCCCTAAAGCTTCCCAGAACTGAGTATTTCTCTGACTTCCCAACTGGAAGTAAGAAGCAAAAACAAACTGCAAAGAAAAACAAAACACATAAAAAGGCCAGGAAAAACCCCTTCATAATAATAACAACTCCGATTTCTCAAACACTTTAAGATTTTGAAGGCCGACTCCACCCTGAAGCTGACTTGATGCCTGGGAAGTCCTTGCCTGGATCCACCATCTCATCCCAAGTCCCAGCCATGGGGTTTACTTCCTTCTCAACTCTCTCTCTACTCTGCTCCAACTCCATACTGGGCTGCCTTGCACCACGAAGGCTCCCCCACCCACCCACCCTTTTATGTGTTGTTTTCCCCTATTGGAATAAAAACTCCTTGTAAATAGAGGCCATCTTGTTTTTTTGTTTTTGTTTTTGTTTTTGTTTTTCCTGTTCCTGGAGCTTAGCACAGTCCCTGGCATATAATTAGTGCTCAAGAAATGCTTTTTCTCATTTTAAGCTTCAGGTTTCCAAAATGTTTTTCACACAACGTTCCTGAAAGGGAGAGACTACAAATATGATTGCCCCCATTTTAGTATTGACGCCCAAAAGTTAACTCGTTCAGAGACACAGATCAGGTAAATGGCCAAATCAGGATGTGAGCCCAAGGCCCTCTTGTTTCAAAGCCTGATGTTCATATATTCTAACTACAGCAAACTACCCCAGAGAAAGTCAACCGAAGCTTGAGGAGCACTGCTTGGTATGAGATCCCAACAGAAGTGTGTGTGCACTGTTCATTGGATTAGAGAAAAGCTCTGGCGTCATAGAGATGATAATAATAATAATGGCTGACATTGGTATAGCCCCAAACACTTTGCATTTGCTATTGCCACTTTATCCTCATTGCATGACCCAGGATTCTAAGGCTCAGAGAGTCTGAAGCGCTTGCCTGCCAAAGGGTCATATAATTAATGGGTATCTACTGTGGGTTCTAATCCAAAATATTTCTGGCACCACCTCCGCCACTCTAAAACTTTATTCACACTTGCCTCTTGACCTCTCTGTGGCACCTTGGAGTTCACAGGACTTAGACATGGAAGATATTTTATCTATCATCATCCCCCATTTTACAGATAAGAAAACTGAGGCTCACAGAGGCCAGATGACTTACCCAGAGTCAAAGGGAGGCCCAGAATTGAGATCCCCCAACTCCTAGCTTAGTGTTTTTTCCAGAACGCTGCAAAACCTCTCCCTGTGGTGTTTTTTTCATTGTCCGTCTACTCTATGTAAAATAATATTCTTGATGAAGATGAATTTCAATGTTATTGATAGCATAATCTTCAACTCTGTTCCAAGTCATTCAAAACATAGAAAAATAATCTTTGAATCTGGAAAAATATAACTTTATCTCTCCAGCAACAGATGCAACCCTGCATCTGCCTTTCTGAAAATGCCACCAATGTGTTTGTTCTTGTTAGACTTGTAAGGATTTGGTTGAGACTCAAATGTAGCTTCATTTTCACAGGTTGCACACTGCTCAATGGATAGCCTGGCACCCCTAAAACTTCATTAACTATTTATCGCAATGATTTGGGGGGCCTTGGAGTGTTTGGGGATGCACACTGAAAATACATAATATGAATCTGAAGCCGGGGATGGAGGCCAAAGGAGACTTTCCCTTTAAAAGTCCATTCACTTAAGGCCTTTATTGATTAAAAAAAAAATTCATTGCAAGCACAGTTGCAGGACATTCTGAAGGCTGGAGGAAAAGTGAGCCCTGAATCTTAACAATGAGAGGGAAAGAAGGGGAGGAAATGAGGTTAAGAGATTTGAAGCCCACTGTTGTAACCAAACCCTGAGTGATAAGGCAGAGAATTCCCGTTTGACTTTAATAGGCTAACTGGAGGTGCCAGACAATAAGGTCACGGAGAGAGTCACAAGGAATGTTTTTCTCCTCTCCTCTCAAATTCCAGCATCTCCTGGAGGCACCTTTATTGTCATCACATGGAACCGAAGAAATGCCTGCATGTACCCTGCCCGATTACCCAGCTGCCCACAAGACATTAACATTTACAAAAGGGAAGTTTGGAATGAAAGCACAAAGGCCCCCCTCCCCGATTCACAGCCTAGGCCAGACAGCCCTGTAGAAGCTGACCTCTCCAGCTCAATCCCTCGGCTTCCACTAATTTTGGGCAAAGCCTCAGCCAGGTACTTTTAGACACATGTGACCTGCCAAAAGATTCTTCCTCTTTGGTCACACCTGTAATCGCCCTTTTCTTCCACTTCGGGAAACCACAGCCCTTGGTACTATGTTCCTCATGAGGCCCGAGGGCTCCTATGTACTGTTGCCTCGCCTCAGTGACAGGTGAACAGCGGAGGACATCTGTGGTAATGGGAGCTGCACTATCTGAGGAACCCTAAAATCTGACAAAAAAAATTGAAACTGTTCGGAACTGACGATCTGATTCATGATCTGGATCATGATCATGACCCACAAACAGGGTCATGGAGATTTAATCAACATAAAACAGTACCCACCTCATAGGGCTGTTGTGCATGGGTTTACCTCTTCCCATTTTTCTGAACGTCACAAAGTATAAAAAGGAAAATCCCAACCTGGTCTCAATTCTGCTCCTGGATTCTCTTATATTTTGGCTTTACTTGGATTCATGGCGAGATAGACAAAAGCTACCATAGTATTTCAAGTAGAGTGGAACAGATACTGACCTGGGAGTCAAGAGACCTATATTTGAATGCTGCTTTCTGACACCTTGGAGATGTGATCTTACACAAGTCATTTCACTTTCAAGCCCCCCCCCCCAGTTACCAGTCTATAAAATGAGGATAATAACATTTGTACTCCCTACTTCACTATCTTATTGTAAATATGCAATTCCCAAAGCAGAGATATCAGAGTGGAGATTGATCTTCTAATCTAGGGTTTTGCAAACTGTGGCCTGAGGACCAGCTCTAGCCTGCCATCTGTTTTTGGACACCCAGACCTAAGAATTTACATTTTTATAAACAATGTTTACAATTTTAAATGTGATAAAAAACTTTACATTTTAAAACATAAAGTGATTATATTTTTCAATATAGCAAAACTTTATTTAAAATGTGAGCGACCTGCTTAGCTCTGTGGGCTAGTTGTACCTTTCTGGCCCCAGTGTAATCTCTGAGCAAATGTGTGTCCCTCTGCCTCATCTATATACACGTGATCCAGGATCCAGTACCTGTGGCTAGGAATCCTATGAAGGGGAATTGTATTCCTTGATGAGGAAGAAGGGATCTATGGGCTACTCAAATGGTGATCCCACTTGGTTTTTCTTGCTCTTTCTACGTACATTCTAATACTGGACTCCATTTCCCTTCATGAAGAATGGGAAGAGAAAGACCTAACAGAGGATCAACTAGAACATTGACAAGGCTCCACTAAGAATGGCCTGGGTTCTTAGACTAGACTGCAAAAGTCAACAGGCTCAGATGCCCAGCAATGACACTGCGAACGTCTTTGAATCCAGGTTGAGGAACAGCACCGTTCCCTGTTCACCATATTGCCGAGTTTCATCTCTACATGGGTAGCTTGATGGCAAAGTAGATAGAATGCATGCAGGAAATCCTGCCTCAGACGCTGAACTAGTCATGTGATTCTGAGTGAGTCACTTTAATCTCTCGGTGCCTTAGAGTCCCCTCTGGAAACTAGCAACACATGTAATACAACTATATAGGTCAACGTGGAGGTATATGTCTACAACATGACTGAAAAACAATAATAAAAGCATAGAATTCTGGGCCTGGAGTCAGAAAGACCTGAATTCACATCTGTCCTCAGATACTTCCTAGATGTGTGACCCTGAGCAGATCATTTTACCCTGTTTGCCTCAGTTTCCTCACCTGAAAAAGTGATCTGGAGAAGGAAAGGGCAAACCACTTCAGGATCTCTGCCAAGAAAACCACAAATAGAGTCATGGAGATTCAGACACAGCAGATCAACATACCCACCTCATAGAGCTGTTGTGAGGATTGAATGAGTGCCATACAAAAGTGAGCTATTATCTTCATTAGACATCCCTCCCTTAGAGCAGAGACCATCTTTTCCTTTTCTTCATATCCTCAGTGCTTAGCACAACAGCCCAGCACACAATAGGGGCTAAATAAATGCTTACTGAAAGCCAAAATTATCCTTAATAGCAGTGGTGGAAGAAGAAACCTGATGAACAGTTCCCAAGTTTTCATCCCTGCGACTGAGTAAGATACCACACAGGCCTCCACAAGTCTGTTTGACTTTGGTCTTTTCCTCACCTGCTCCAGTAGCCAAGAGACTATTGGAGTCTGGCAGACCATAAACTCTGACAGACCAGCTATTGCCAGAGAGGTGATGAACTTAGAAAGCAGAAGGAGATGAACATTTTCAGGCATGGTCAACGTGAGAATTTGTTTTGTTAGACTATGCATGTTTATAATGAGGGCTTTAGTTTTCATTTTGTATTTGCTCAAAGAGGAGAGGGCAGGGGGAAAGATAAAAATTCTTGCAAAAATATTTTTTTAAAAAAAGAGATCATCGGTAACTTTGGAGAGAGCACTTTTACTCGAATGATGAAGCTGTTCGTTCCATCCCACTGACCCCAGCCTGTAAGAAAATAACAACAGCAATGATGATGATGATATTTCTGTTGACGTATATAGAGGGATTTGTAAATGCTGAAGTGCTATATGAATTTAACCTCTCAGTTATGATGTAAGTTCCCCTTCAATGCCTCACAGCAGCCGGAAAGTGACTCTGGCATCTCAAAAACTATGGAAGCATAGAATGTGGCAGACCCTACCAACCTAGGAGGGCTTTGAGTACAGTCCTAGGAATGAATTGCATCTGCTGTCCAAAGATCAGTCACATAAAAGACAGAAAGGCTCATTACCAGTAGATTGGCCCTATTTACCCATTTATTACTATAGTGCACATTATGGATTTCCATATGAAACAAATAAGGTTCTCAGGCTACAATTTTGGAAATAACTAGGGATGAGTCACAGAGCCGTTACCCCTCTCCTAAAAAGGCCACATTTTCTGAAATGTAGTTAGCAATAATTTGGCCTAAAGGAAGGGGCCCACCTGGCATTGATGTTTCTACTGGCCAGCTCCATCTCACAGGGCAGCTGGAAACAGGAAATCACATTATGGACCTGAATAGGTGATTAACCTCTGCATCTGTGTATTCCTGTATGCCTTTGTGTTTGTAGAGAATGTTCAGAGGTCAGAATGGTCCTCCTTGAGCAAGCCCTGACTGGCTGATATTTTCAGGAAGTCTCTGGTTCTGGATCCTAAGATGGGTGGATGTCCCATTCCTCAATAGCAACAAAATGCTGGCCTTTTAAAAGGAAAGGACAATCAAGTCTTCCCATGAATTAAAGGGAAAATGTGCCTCTAACACACCTAGAATGCTTTAGCTTGTGCCAAGATACTGTGCAACTTGTCTTGTGACCAAAGTTTGCAGCCAAGACTAAAAACAAAATGCCAACTTTTTAACACAAGCATCATTTCATTCTTGTAAAAATATGTTAATTTAAGAAGACAGATAATAACATGGTTTGGATTTCATTTTGTATATTCTACACTACAAGCAGAGTGGGAAACCTTGGTGAAAAAGGGTTTTTTTTTTTAAATATCAGAAAGATAGAGTTAGAGTTGGAACTTCAGGACTCATCTAATCCAAAAAGCCATTTTGTTCAGACAGGGAACTGGGACCAGAGAGGTAAAGCTGTATTTTATCTAAGTTCTTGCACAAAACTAAATGAAAATAAAGAATGTTTCCCATTCATAGAATTTATTCAATTTAACAAACATTTACTAAGCATCTGTGTACAAGATCTTTGCATACAGAAGACATCTAACAAACATTTAGGATATTGGTTGAATACTAGGAGCTAGGAATACAAAGACAGATAAAACGTACCCTTCTCTCGAGAGATGTAGATGAATATAGACGAATGCAGATGGATAACTATTATTACACAAGCAACAACTCAATGTAATAAAAACTATCTAACAACAAAGTGGAATGGCAGTGGAAGGTACCAGATTTCTCTTTCACTAGAGGCCTTAAAGTAAAAGCTGAATGACTACATCTTAGATATATTGTAGAGTGAATTATTGCTCATGGATGGGTGGGGCTAGATAAACTCCAAGGTCATAGGACATCCTGTGCCAAGGACAGGCTCAGGCAAGGTGCCTTGAGAAACATGGAAAGTGATTACTTTCCTCAGGAGGTGAGAAAGTAGGGAGACAATATTAAGTGGAACTCTCTTGGAGAAGATAACACTTAAGTTTTCCCTTGGAGGTGGAAAAAGACTTCAATAGGCAGAGACTCTGTTGGGGAATCCAAATCACAGATGGGAGAGAGGAGAACATTATGAACAAAAGCAATAAGATAAATGCAACAACTATTATAAAGTGGGCTAAGTTTGGGCTAGGGGAAGAGAAGTGCAGAAAAGGAGAATTAAGACCATCCCAAATATTGATGACTAGCGTGGACCTCATTTCCTTTCTTTTGACACCTTTTTTTTTCTTTGAAAATGATAGAGGTACAAAGAGAAGACGCATCCAAATAGAATAACAGTAGGGGGATAAATATGATTGTTAGGTAATCACAACTATGAATGTAAACAGGATGAACTAACCCATAAAACAAAAGAGGGTAATCAACTGGAGTAGAAAACAGAGGTTTGCAAACAGTGGACTACTTTTAAACTGGCTTTTCTTTTTAATTAGGAACATACAAATATCAAAAATGACTGTTTTGTTAGAAAAAGAGCATAACATGAGAAATGTATATGTCACTGATTCTCTACTACTTATCACTTAATTTTTTAGATAAATATTAAACGTAACAGAGCACTAACACTTCCTAGCTTGTCTGTCCTGTTCTAACCTCCTTTCTTTTCTCATTTATTTCCACTGATGCTTTTTGGTATCATTAACACTTTACCCCTTGATTACCATTCCCACAGTGTTATCCTCCACCAACCCCCCCCCAAACAAAAACCAATCCTCTTTTGTAATAATTATAATTAGGTAATATGAATCCACCCAGTGGCTATATATGAAAGTGTCCCAATCTGTACCTCTAGTCTAACACTTTACTTCTAAGAAGCAGAAAGCATAATTCAACATCATTCTTCAGTAGTTGACTGCTCATTCCATTGATCAGAGTTCTTAAATCTTTCATATTTGCTTCCATTTATAATGTTGTAGTCATTCTACAAATTGTTCTTCCACTACTATTTATTTCACTCCATATCCATTCACACAAACCCCCTCAGGTTTCTCTGAAAGTTTTTTGTGGTTTCTTAAAGGACAATAATATTATGCTATATTAATAGATCATAATTATTTATAATACGATCTTTTGTATATAGGCCATGTATCCATTTGGAATTTTTTATGGTGTATAATATGAGATGTTAGTCCAAATCTAATTTCTACTAAAATTCTTTTCCGCTTTCCAGCAGTATTTTTTAAAATTCAATTTTATTTTAAGTTCAAAATTCTCTCCCTCCCTCATCCCAACCACACACTGAGAAGGCAAGAAATATGAAGCCCATTACAAAAATAAAGTCATACAAAACAAATGTCTACATAGGTCAGTTTTTGTTAAACAGTGAGTCTTGGGGCAGCTAGGTGGCGCAGTGGATAGAGCACCAGCCCTGAAGTCAGGAGGACCTGAGTTCAAATCTGGTCTCAGACACTTAAAATTCCCTAGCTGTGTGACCCTGGGCAAGTCACTTAACCCCAATTGCCTCAGCAAAAAGAAAAAAAAAAAAAGAAAAAAAAATAAATAAATAAACAGTGAGTCTTTACCTAAATAGTTGGGTTATTGAATTATTTGCCATTATGCTGGATTGCACCTAATTTGTTTCACAGATCATATTTCCTAATTTTTAATCAATACTATATAGTTTTAATGACTAATGCCTCCTGGTATAATTTGAGATCTAGTTTCTCAAAATCTACTTCTTTCTCACTCCCCCCCTGTTTCCCTTAAGATTCTTGACTTTTTGTTCTTCCAAATTAATTGTTATTAATTTTGTTTAGATTTATAAAATAAGTGCTAGGTAGTTTGCTATGATATTATTTTGATAAATTAATTTAATTATTTGTCTTACAGAAGGAATTTGGTAGGATCTCCTCTTAATCTAGCTTCACAAATTTTTTTGTATAATATTAGAATCAATTGTTCTTTATTTGAAACAATTCAGTTGTACGTCAGCATGATCCTGGGATTTACTCCCCCCCCCCCTTTGGTATTTTATGGCTTGTTCAATTTCTTTTTCTAAAGTTAGTTTCTTTTTAATGATTTCATATTTTTCCTTTTCCCCCCAATTACATGTAAAAACAATTTTAACATTCATTTTTAAAAATTCTGAGTTTTAAATTCTCTCCTTCCCTCCCACCCTCATTGAAAAGGCAAACAATTTAATATAAGTTAAACATGCACAGTCATGCAAACCAGGTTAGTTTATTTAAATTCTCTATTTCTCATTCTGCTAATCTGAGTATTTTTTGCTTTTGTAAATATTCATCCATTTTCAAATTTGTTGGCATATTATATTTGAACAAAATTGTATCTAATTATTTCCTTCTCACTTGTTGTGAATTCTTTTTCTCATTTCTGAAACTGGCAATTTGGTGTTCATCTCTTTTTAAAAATCAAATTAACTAGTAGTTTATATATTCCATTTGTTTACAAAACAGATCTTAGTTTTACTTATACATGCTATTAATTTTTATTGTAAATACTATTTATCTCTTCTTTAATTTTCTGAATTTCCATTTGGAGGGGGTGTTCAGTCATTTATTTGGGGTTGTTTGTTGCTTTTCTAGGCTTTTTAAAAGTTCTATGCCCAATTTGTTCTTTTTTTTTCTTTATTGATGAAAATATTTAGAGAGAGAATTTTTCCTCTGATTTTGGCCGTGGCATGTTGGATCATTAATATAATTTAACTTGATGAAATTATCTATCATTTCTATGATTGTTGTTAAGATTAAATGATTGAGTATCCATTTAAGTTTGAATCTTCTCTTTAAAGGACCTTTACTGGTTTAATTTTTATTGAGTTATGGTCACTAAAGTATGGTTTTAATATTTCAGTTTTTCTGCATTTTTTGTTATATGCAATCATAAATGGTGACTTTTGGTAAAGATGACATGGATAGCTTAACAAATGTGTATTTGTTCCCATACTTACTCAGTAATTGCCCAAGACTTATTATATATCACTTTGTTGTTTATCTTTTTGTTAGACTTGTCTAGGTGTGAAGGGAACACATTAAGTTCCTCAAGTATTCTAGTTTTGCTGTTTATTTCTCTCCATTATTCAATTAGCTTTTTCTATAAAGTAGTGAGATGTTATACCATTCAGTGCATATATTAAGTACTGATATAATTTCATGACCTGTTGTCTTTTAGTATAATATCTCTATTTATCTCTATAATATCTCTATCACTTTTAATCATGTCGATTTTTACTGTTGCCTCGTCTGAAAAAATGAATGTTACCCCTCCTTTTTTAATTGGTCTGAAGCATAACAAATTCTGATTGAGTCACCGATTTTAATTTTTAAGCAACATACAGTTGAATTCTGCTTTTTAATCCAATCTTGTGCTCTCCTGTTTTATAGCTGAGTTCATTCCATTCATATCTGATGTTATGATTATTGCTTTTGTATTTTCCTCCATCATTTGCTCTCATATTCTTCTTCTCTTTCCCTCTAAAATGCCTCTTGGCAAAGAATAAGAAAATGATATAAAAAGAAGAAATCTATCAACACTAATATCTTTTGAATGGAGTAATCTGTCTCTATTTCTCTCTTATCAATGTGGTTTCCAGCACTCTGGACTATGCAGTGATCTATACGAATGAATCTGTCCCTCAATTCTGTTCTGAAAGGCCAGGGCTGGGATCCAGCTTCAGGTCCTGATTATTGTAGTTTATGCTGGCTTGTAATTTCCACCAGGGCTTACACAAATTGGCATAATGTAATCCCTCTCCCAGATTCTACCAGCTTCTGGTCATCTTTTCTTTGCAATTTTAAAAGCCTAGAAGAGATTCCTTTTGTTTCTCCATAGTTTTCTTTATCAATGCTTCATCTAGGACCCTTTTAAGCTATTTTTTGGGGTATGTGTGAGAACCCTGAGCTCCACTACTGCATTTCACATCACCATCTTAACTGGATTCATATCATCACATCAACTGGAAGTCACCAAGCAGTACATTAGGAACAAAGACTCACAGAGTTTAAAATGAGCAGCTGGAATAAAATTTATTGTGCTTCAGGTGAACAAAAAAAAAAGCAGGGGGTGGCAAACATGATCTCAGACAAGGCACCAGTAAAAATAGACATACATAATTAAGAGAGATAAACAGAGAAACTACATTTTGTTTATAGAGACCAGAGATAATGAACCAACATTTTATACATACATACATACACACACACACACACACACACACACACACACACACACACACACACACACACACACCCCAAACCATATAGTAGGCAAGTACTTAAAGAAAAGTGATTATAACTATAGGGAGAAACAAAAAGTAAAGCAATGATTGTTAGACACTTAAAGGTGATCTTGATCAGACCTAGACAAATTAACAAAAAGTTAGACAAGAAATGAAAGACTTTTCGAAAAGGTAGAAATGGTAAACTCTGGCAACTGATAAATAAGAACTATAGGGAATATATATGTGTATATATACATATGCTTCTTGGCTTTATATGGTACCTTTTAAAACTGACCCTGTATTAAGGCAGAAAATTTCAAACAAATGCAGAAAAGCAGAAGTTTTAAAAACATCCTTTACTGACCATAATATAATTTAAATTATAGTCAATGAGGGCAATCTAGAGAGAGTATTCAGACTTCAATAGAGACTACCAATGTAATTTTAAAGAATGAAATAGCACAAAGGATGAATCATATACAATAAATAATTTTATCAAAGTAAATTATAGCAATAAGACAACATAGTAAAACGTCGGGAATTCAGCCAAAGCAGTCCTTAGGGGGAAATGTCCATCTCTAAACCCTTTCATCAACATAAGAAAGAAAGAAAAGATCAATGAACTAGGCATATGACAAAAAAGAAAGAAAAGAAAAAAGAAAACTAGAAAGGCAACATCAAAAAAACCCCCAAATAAACACAAGAAGAGAAATTCTGAAAACCAAATAAGTGATAAAATGAAAACAAATAAGTGAGGTTATAAATAAACTAGGAACTGCTCTTTTGGAACACTAAAAAAAAAAAAAAGACAAGCTATTATCACTAAGAGGGAAACCAAAATGAAAAAGAGAAGTCACAATAGATGAATAAGACATAAAAGAAATTTTTGGAAACTATTTTGCCCATTTACATGCCAAAATAATTGATAACAAATACAATTAATAAATATTACAAAAATAGAATATACCCAGATTAATAAGACAATGATAAAGAATTTAAATATTTGATCCTGAGAAAAACAAACTGAACAAGCTATAAAATAACTACCAAAAGAGAGAAAAATTCAGTCCTGGATTTACAAGTGAATTCTATCAAATATTCAAAGAAAACTTAGCTCCAATATTACATTAATTCTTTTCAAAAATAGGGAAAGGAAGAGGCGGAGCCAAGATGGAGGAGTAAAGGCAGGAACTCGACCAACCTCTCCCCCAAACTGCTCAAAAATAAAGAAAGAAGACATCTTACCAAACTCGACCTATGAAATGACTGTTTGTGATACTCAAACCAAAGAGAGGTAAACAAAAAAAAGAAAGAGCAAAAAATAAATCACTATCTAGCTCTAATGAATACTGACGCAAACATAATGAAGAAAAAATAATCTGAATAATAGCTAGCATGTATGTAGTGCCTCAAGGTTTTCAAAATGCTTTGCAATTATTGTCCTGGAACATAAGTACTATTATTATAACTATTTTACAGATGAGGAAACTGAAGAAGACAGAGATTAGATGATCTCTCCAGTCTCTGCTTCTAATTTTCTAGACTACTTTCCCCACCATATCATAGCAGCTTCTCCCCCCTGGAACTTCATTCTGTTTCTGATAGTTCTGTTCTATTCAGATCTTCTATTTGAAGGGTAGCACCTAGGCCAACCATACGCACATCTTCGTTCCTTTCTGGATTCCACCTCTGATTCTTTGGACTTCTTTCTTCACCAAGTCCCTGCCCTAGAGAAGTCTCTTCCCAATATCACGTAACACATACACTCAACCCCATCACTATGTTTTCCAATTTTCAGCTTCCTTTAATGTGTTGTCTTCCCTCATTAAAAATATGTCTTATTTTTGCTTGTATTCCAAGAATTTAGCACAATGCCTGGTACAAAGGAAGTACATAATAAAGGCTTTTTAATTGACTGACTGATTTGTCTGAGCTCACACTGCTAGTTAGGTGTCTAAAGTCAGATTTGAATTCAAGTTTTCCTGACTGCAGATCCAGCATTCTATGCATTGAACTATTTGTTCTATTTGCTAAATTATCAACAAAGAGGTAGCAGCAACATATTAAAAAAGATTATTCACAAGATGATTTGATTTATGCCAAGAAAGCAGGGATGATTCAAATTTAGATAAACCATCAACATAATATAGTAATAACAAAAATGAACAGCATGATGATATCAGTATGTATATTAAAAGTTTTTGATAAAACATGACACTTATGTATGCTAAAAAAACCCAAAAAACATAGGAATAAATGAATTGTGCTATCTATCTAAAGCCAAGAGCTAGAATTAGCTGAAATGGAGACACAACAAGCATGCCTCCTTGTTACCACTATTATTTTCTACGATTCTAAAAATGCTAGCTATAGCAACAAGTAAAGAAAAATAAAATTGGGGTAAATTATGTCTATTTGCAGATAATAATAGCTTATTTCCAGGACCCTAGGGATTCAACTCAAATGTAATTGAAGCAATTAATAACTTCAATAAAATAGACAGAAAAAACGTAAAAATGGTCAGTTTTTCTCTCACCAACAAACCCAACAAAAGGATATTGATGGAAAATTAATTCCAATAAACTAAAAAGCATAATCATCTGAAGTCAATAAACCAAGACACACTCAGGACTAATATGAATATATCACAACAAGAATTTTTAAAAAATAAAAAGACACATAATTGGAGACATATTAATTGCTCACAGTTGGCCTATGCCAGTACAATAAAGGTGACAGATAACAGAACCTAAATTAATTTATACATTGTGTGACATATAAAGCTATCAAGATGCTATTTTATAGAAACAGAAGAAATAATATAATTCATCTGGTGGAACAAAATGGGAGAATCTCATGAGGAATAATGGAAAAAGTAACAATGAAGGTGATGTAACTGTACTAGAATTCAAACTCTAGACTACAAAGTAGGAATCATCAAAAGTATTCAGCACTGCCACTACTGGGTCTGTATCCCAAGGAAATCATAAAGAAGGAAAAAGGACCCATGTGCAAAAAATCTTTTTGTGGTAGCAAAGAAATGGAAAATGAGTAGATGCCCATCAATTGGGGAATGGCTGAACAAGCTGTGGTACATGAAGGTAATGGAACATTATTGTTATGTAAAAAATGATGAACAAGCTGATTTTAGAAAGGTCTGGAAAGATTTACATGAACTGATACTGAGCGAAGTGAGTAGAACCAGGAATATGATGTACACAAACAGCAAGAACATGCAATGATCAACTATGAAAGACTTGGTTCTTCTCAGTGGTTCAGTGATCCAAAGCAATCCAAATAGACTTTGGGCAGACAATGCCATCGGCCAGAAAAAGAACTATGGAGACTGAATGTAAATCCACACATGCTATGTTCACTTCTTTATTCTGGTTTTTCTATTCTCTCCCATGGTTTTTCCCTTTTGCTCTGATTTTTCTCTCCCAACATAATTCATAAAGTAATGTATATTAAAAAGAAATCAATTAAAAAACTGGTTTAAAAAATCATAAAGATGATCAATGGAATAAATTAGGTATAGGTGACCCAGAAACAACAGAACTTCATTCTTTGTCTTTAAAACCCCAGTGACTAATGCAGCATCTAGCACATAGTAGAAGTTTAAGAAATATCTTGTCTATTGATCATATTCAATAACAAAATGTAAGAACAGCAACTTATAGGAATAGGGACTCCCCATTTAACAAAAACTACTGGGAAAACTAGAAAGGAGTTGGGTTGAAAGTACATTTAGCAAATATATATGGCTATACACACATACACACGTGTGCACAATATGCATATACACACATATATTCATACATATATATGCCAAATAAACTTCTAATGGATATACAACCTAAATCTTAAAATTCATATGATAAAAAAAAAGAAATTTTGCCTTTGATCACTGTGGACTGGGAGAGATTTCCTAACTAAACAATTATACTTGTAATCATAAAAGATGAAATGGACAATTCTGAGTATACAAAATTTTAAATCTTTTGCAGAAAAAGGTAAATTCTGTTAAAAAGTAAAAGATAAACAGTTAAAGGGGGGAGAAAGTTTGCAGTAGATATCCTTGATAAAGTTTTAGTATCAAAAAAGAATTTACATATTCATATAGATATATGAGTGGTTAAAAGATACGAATGGGCAATTTGCAAATGAAGAAATGCAAGTTATTGATAACCATATGAAAAGATACTCTAGATCCCCAATAATAAGAGAAACACACTCTGATGTTCTGCTTCATACCCATCAGTCTGCACAAAGATGACAAAAGAAGGAAATAGCCATTTTTGGAGGAACTGTGAGAGAACAGCTACACTGATACACTGTTGGTGGAACTGTGAATCGATACAAACCTTCTGGGCAAAGATCTGGAAATATGCCCCCAAAGTCATTAAACTTTGATCCAGCAAAACCACTGCCGGGAATATAATACAGGGAGGTCAATGACAGAGGGAAGGGACCCAGATGTGCAAAAATATTTATAGCAGCAAAGAACTGGAACTGAAGTAGGCACCCATCAGCCGGGGAACAACTGACCAAATTGTGATATGTGAATACGATGAATTGTTATTGCATGGTTGCAAGATGATTCCAGCAATATAAAGGAAAACAACTCTGAAAGGCCTTACAGCTTTAATCAAAGCACTGACCAATTGTGACTTCAGATGATGATGAAGTGATAGATGAGAGGTGCAGAATTAGACATCCATTTTCAGACTCCAATATGCTGATGTGTTTTATGTGACTACTCTTATTTTGAACGAGGGAGGCATTCTTCTGGGGAGAAAGGGTTGACTTTAGTGGGCTGAGAATAGAGATGCAAAAAAACCCCAAACTTAACAACCAAACAAGAAATACCCCAGGAAACGAAAGTTTGGAGACAAAATGAGCATATTGAATGCTTTTAAAACCACGTGCAACAAGTTAATGGATTTATATTACCATCTTCTTGGTTTTATACTGTGTATAATAAAATGTTTGCTTTTATTAATAAGGGGAGGGGAAAGCAGAGGAGGAAAAGGAGGGGAGGGGAGAGGGACGGGGAAAGACAGCGAGAAACCAGTGCACCTCTGCCTAACATCAAGTCAGAGAACTTTGGGAGAGTGTGAGCAGCTAGGCTCAAGACTGCTCTTCAAATAGGCAAGCTGGCACACATGGGAAAGGCTGCCTTTAAAGAGCAGCCCAGAGAAAGTGGACAATCATGACAGTCATGTTCTGAATTGATCTGAAGACTTTCTCCAAAGGGGACAATGGGCTCTCCAGTCATTCTCTCATTAATCCTCCCGGCACCCCTGTCAGGTAGGCCGAGGCTATTCTCAGGCACCCCCTTCCCTCCCTGAACGTCAGGCTACGGGGCCAGCCCCATACAATGGCAGGGCTGTTGCAAAGGGAATTGAAGGAAGTTTCTGAGGCCCATGGTCCAACTCTGCCCAACTATCATAACAGCTGGGCCTTTGTTTGCTTGGTTAGTTGCAGAGCAGATGAGCATGGGTGGTCATTTAAATATTGTGCATTCCCCCTCCCCCCTCCCGCTCCCAGCCTGCACAAAGACACTTTTTCCATGCCTGTAACGAGGCTGATATGGGGGGGGGGAGGTAGAGAGAGGGGGATTCTTGAGGAGACAGAACCCAGCCAAAGCTGTGTGTATGCAGAATATTAGTCGGGGTTTAAACCAACTTACGTTTTGGTTTTAAAATGAGCATTGGTAGATATTTGTGCACACAGCTAAGCTGTGCACATGTGTGGATCTGTACATGTGTCTATATCTGCACACATGTAATCTTTAGGGCTGCAGACATATGGCCATGTGGATTAAAGGCTGCACTTTTTCTGTCACTGGCGTTGGCTTGGCCCCCCACTTACCCCACTCTGAGGCATTAGGACTTCTATTTGTGAACCAAGTGCAGACACCGTCCCTGCTTCCCCACCAGTTTAAGGTTGCAGGGGTGCAGGGCAGGAATGGGGTCTATAATTTAAATAGAAATCTCAAGGCCTGTGGTATGTGCCGTGACATTCTCTCCTTTGTCAAGGGCTGTTCAATTTGTTCCAAAGCTGTTGCATAGCATTTCTGCTCTTTGGGCGGGCACCACAGGGCACATGGAGACCTGGGGTCGGACTACCTAGCTTCGAGTCACAAAGTCACAGACTGCCAGAGTCTGAAGGGACTTTGGGGGCCAATGACGCCAATTCATACTGTCTCCCCCCAAAAAAACCACACCTAATGGGTGGCTGCTTGAAAATCTCCTATGCAGGACAAAAAAACATGGCCTCCTACAGCAGCCCGATCACTTTGTGGACAGAGGTAATTGGGAGACTTTTTTTTTCTGCCATCAAGAGTAAATTTGTCCCCTTGCAACTTCTACTCATGGTACCTAGTTCTTTCCTGTGGGGAAAAGCCGAACCATCAGTCCCTCCTTGTCATGTCAGCCCTCATGAAGACAGCTGTTAGATCTCTACCCATTCCCAGTTTCTCTAAACAATCTTCTTGGAACACAGACTCAAAGCCCTTCACCAGGCTGGCTAGCCTCCTCTCAATGTTCTCGAGAGCTTGACAAAGCCCTTTGGAAATTATGGTGTCCACCTCTCTGGGCCTGTAAAATGAGTCTTGGACTAGATGATCTTAAAGGTCCCTTTTACCTCTAAATCTAATGACCATCAATTTCAATGTCCCTTCATGTTCTGGACTCTCTCAGGAAATGAAAACGGATTTTTTTCTCCTTCACTGGTCTGATTTGTGGATTATCAACATGATGTTAGGGAGACAAGTGAAGCTCCTGACAATGACTGACATTTCTCTAGGCTTACAAGGTAAAGGTCAACCATGTCACAAGATATCACCCAAAGAAAATCATAATAGATGGGGTCCAGTCAAGACAATAAAAAAGCCAAAGTGGAGGGCATTACAATTTAGGGCAGTCTTATCCCAAGATTGAGAGCTGGAAGTAACCTTTTCATCTTGTCTTATAAATGACATAAACCAAAACCAGGATGCTAAAGTGACTTGTCCAGGCTCTCAGAAATAGTAAGCAACAGACCCAAGGCATGTTCTCAGACCTCCCAACACCAAGTCCAGTATTCTTTCCACTATCCCATAAGTCATCTACTGGTGACCTGGCAGCAGAGATAAGACCTGAAGATAGGTCTCCTAACTCTCAGTCATACTTTCCACTACATCATATAGTCCCTTTGTAGGGTGACAGGGACAGGCATGAACAAGGAACTGAGGTTACATAGGGGCCAATGAGACAAGTTGCTTTCTTGGGCACAGAATGGGGCAGAGCAAAGAGGGTCCAGGGTCCAGGTTGGTCAGAGATCATTTAAGACTGACATCCTCTGATTGTCCCAACCTCCTTCTGATAGGCCTAGAGTACTGTTAGGGCCCCCTTTCTCCCAGCACTTAGAGGGAGTTTACCTGACTGGGCCCTGCCACTTGACCTGCCAAAAAGGCAGATAACGTACCCTGAGGCTATCCGGTATGTGGCTAGAAGAAGGTAGGATTAGAACTCTTATCTCCTATCTCAAAATTTGCAGCCCAACAATTCCACCATTGAGTTACTTGGCTCATGGACACAGCTGTCTGAATGCTATTTCTGGATGGTACCACACCCTTCTCATAACTCATTAAGCCCAAGAAGCAGCTCCTGCTAGGAGAGCGTGGGCAGGGAAAGCAATGGAGCTCACTGTTTTGCTCAGCGGCAGAACGAGGACATCTGCACTCTCCCCGAGTGTGATTCTGTCTTTGGCTTTCACATGCCTTCCAACTACCCGCCATGGGTGGCATGCTGATGGGATCCCTTACCGGTGAGTCACCGGTTGGAACTCTTCCTGGTCAGACCTACAACAAAAGACTTATGGCCCAAGAAGCCACTGCTCCTTTATGGGGGGACTGGGTGGGCCCGACCCTACCAAGGCAGAGGAGGGACACCTTTTGTCAGGTAGTTGATTGTACCTGCTGCTTCCAGGATTTATAGACTATTTCAGTACAAAAGGGAATGGTCTTCCTATAGAGAGAGGGAAAGGAGAGAAAGAGACAGGGGATGGGGAGAGACAGAGACAGAGACAGAGACAGGCTCAAAGACAGAGATGAGAAAGACAGATGAGGAAGAGAGAGATGAGGAAGTGAGAGAGATGAGGAAGAGAGAGATGAGGAAGAGAAAGAGATGAGGAAGAGAGGGAGATGAGGAAGAGAGAGAGATGAGGAAGAGAGAGAGATGAGGAAGAGAGAGAGATGAGGAAGAGAGGGAGATGAGGAAGAGAGAGAGATGAGGAAGAGGGAGATGAGGAAGAGAGAGATGAGGAAGAGGGAGATGAGGAAGAGAGGGATGAGGAAGTGAGAGATGAGGAAGAGAGATGAAGAAGAGAGAGATGAAGAAAAGAGAGATGAGGAAGAAAGAGATGAGGAAGAGAGAAATGAGGAAGAGAGATAAGGAAGAGAGAGATGAGGAAGAGAGAAATAAGGAAAAGAGAGATGAGGAAGTAAGAGATGAGGAAGAGAGAAATGAGGAAGAGAGAAATGAGGAAGAGAGATGAAGAAGAGAGAGATGAGGAAGAAAGAGATGAGGAAGAGAGAGATGAGGAAAAGAGATGAGAGAGAGGTGAGGAAGAGAGAGATGAGGAAGAGAGAGATGAGGAAGAGAGGGAGATGAGGAAGAGAGATGAGGAAGAAAGAAATGAGGAAGAGAGATAAGGAAGAGAGAGATGAAGAAGAGAGATGAGGAAGAGAGAGAGATGAGGAAGAGAGAGATGAGGAAGAGAGGGAGATGAGGAAGAGAAAGAGGTGAGGAAGAGAAAGAGATGAGGAAGAGAAAGATGAGGAAGTGAGAGATGAGGAAGAGAGATGAGAAAGAGAGAGAGGTGAGGAAGAGAGAGTTGAGGAAGAGAGGGAGATGAGGAAGAAAGAGAGATGAGGAAGAGAGGGAGATGAGGAAGAGAGAGAGATGAGGAAGAGAGAGAGATGAGGAAGAAGGAGATGAGGAAGAGAGAGAGATGAAGAAGAGAGAGAGATGAGGAAGAGATGAGGAAGAGAGAGATGAGGAAGAGAGAGATGAGGAAGAGAGATAGATGAGGAAGAGAGGGAGAGAGAGAGAGATCATTCCCTCTAAGAATTTTCAGCTCTAGAGAGTTGCAAACGAACAGCATGGATGCTAAACTCACATGCTGGGGAAGGGGGCAGGTGCCAGGCTAAATAAAGCTTTGTGAATGCATATGCACAGAGCATACTTGCCTTCATTTCCACAGGGAAGCACAAAACAGTATATTAATGAGGACGTCGGACACCAAGGAATAAAATCACAGCATCAACATCACAGTAAACACCAAAGCCCAAGAGGTGGCAGTAATCATTTGTTAGGGAACAAGCAGCAGGCTTCTATTTGATACATGCTGTCAAGCTCAGATACTTTCAGAAGGATAGATGCCCAGTTTCAAGGGGCTATCTGAAGTTCTAAGAAACTCCTGGGGCAACTTGGCCAAAAAAAGGGGGGGGGAGTTGGAGAAGTACCAGGAAGATATTTTGTGTGTTTCTGTATGTACACACAAGGTGATTGTCACCTACACATTTGACGCCCATTTCGGGTTCTTCTGTTGAAGGACCTATCTCGACACACTCATCAGATATGTAGCATGAAAAAGAAGTAAAGAAGAGACACCAGTGCAAGGGAAACGGCTTCTCCAACCCCAACATCCAGATACAAGAGTATCCACTGGACTCACTTCCATGCCTTTGATGGGGATCTTCTCTTCTTTGCCACCTGAGTGTTGGAAAACATGACCCTGAGGTCCCTTGAAGCTCTGAGATTCTTCAAACGAGAAGCAGGGTCTTCCGTATTGGTGGGATCATGAACTGTCTCACTCTGCATGGCCAAACTCTTCCCCTGCCCCACCCCAGTCCCTGGCCCATCAGCATTAGTTCTTCCTTCTCATAAGAAAACAGAAGAAATACTATAAAGTTGACAACACGTGTCGGGGCTCAGCATATAAAATATTACAGTCAAAATTGTGGGTGGCCAGAGCCCAGAGTTTGGGCGGACCCATTGAGGCAAATTCCAAAGTCAGCCATGACAGGAAAAAGTAGGAAGACTGATAGGAGCTAACAAATGAGAATCTCAGAACACGGGAAGAAATGGATGTATCTGAGGGGTTTGGCAGTAAGGACTAGGGAGACTGGATTCCAAGATGTCCCAGGAGGAGTAAGGGAAGACAGACACAACCTTTAGAAAACTGCAAAGAGGAAAAATGTAGACTAGCCATCGTCAAAAACTTCCTAAGGAGGAGAGCTGTGGCTAAGTGGGAAAACTTCCTGGCTAGGTGGAGGTTGCCCCCTCCATGGAAGTCTTCCAGAAAGGCTAAATAACCATTTGCTGTGTGAGTCACAGTGGGGAGTCCTTTCTGAGTATGGGTGGGCTACATGGCTACCAAGATCCCTTCCCAGTCTCGAATTCTATGATCTTGCGAACCCAGGACCCAAAGGAAAAAGCCAGAGTAGAGACTCATTTGGGGAAACAAAGCAAATGCCCACTTGTTGGAATTAGACCATCCACACAAAGGAGAGCCAGCAGCAAGGCCGACAGGATACCAATTCATTAGGCTCTGAGGAGAGAGCATGGCAAGATCACTGAATCAAGGAGCCGACAGAGCTGAGATCCAACCATGGTTCTTTATAAACTTGGGCAAATCCCCTAAAACTCGAATCTTCTCATCTGTACAAAAAGGGGAGACAAGTGAGCCCTAGGGTTTACTCCCAATTCTAAGACTACCTTTTGAATGAGGATAGAGACTCCTTTGATTTGCCGTATCTGAAGGGCTAGATCAGCCCCAGAGCCCGAAGTGTAGGTAGGCCCGTATATGGCATTAAGTGGGGCCCAGTATGGGCGGATTGCAGGAGTGTGGGCTAGGGAACCAGACAAACTATGAGCAGATGCAGGTTCTCTCTTAAAGTTCTAGGAAGGATCAACAGGTTGTAGCTGATGAGTAAGACTACCCTCGCCTTCTCTTCTGCAAATCTCACTGACATTTCCCCCCTCTCATTCTGTCTCTGCTTCTCTATCTCTGTCTCTTATTTTATTTCACTGTCTCTTGCTCACTCTCTCTCCTCCCTCTCTCCTCTCTCTGTCTCTATCTCTGTCTCTGTCTCTGTGTGTGTGTGTGTGTGTGTGTGTGTGTGTGTGTGTGTGTGTGTGTTTGTCTCTTCGGTCCCCCTCTCTTTTCTTTTTGTTTCTATCACTCACTTATTTTGTCTCTGGACCCCTCTCCTCTCTTTCTGTCTCCTTCTCTGTCTCTCCCTTTCTGTCTCTGTTTGTTTCTCTATCTCTGTCTCTCTCTCTGCATTTTTCTGTCTGTCTCCCTGTCTCTGTCTGTCTGTCTCTCTGTCTCTCTCTCTCTCTGTGTCTCACTCTCTTTCTGTCTCTCTTTGTCTCTCTCTCTTTTCTCTGTCTTGTCTCTGTGACTTTTTCTCTGTCTTTCTCAGTCTCTGTCTTTCTCTGGTTATCCTTCCCTCTCTTTCTCTGTCTCTGTTTCTCTGACTCTCTCTCCCTTTTCCTGTTTGTCTTTCTATAACTTTCTGTCTCTCTATAACTTTCTGACTCTCACTCTCACTCTGTCTCTTGCTTGCTCTCTTTCTCATCCCCCTCTCCTCTATCTCTTTTTGTCTATCTTATCTCTGTGACTATCTCTCTGTTTCTGTCTCTCTCTTGCTGTCTCTGTGTGTTTCTCTGTCTCTTTCATTCCCCTCTCCTCTCTCCCTCCATCTGTCTGTCTGTCTCTGTCTTGTCTCTGTGATTTTTCTCTCTCTCTGTCTCTGTGTATCTCTCCCTCTTTGTTTCTCTGTCTTTCTCTTTCTCTGGTTCCCCTCTCTTCTCTCTTTATCACTCACTTACTTTGTCTCTCTCTCTCACACTCTATCTCTCTTCTGTGTGTCTCTGTCTCTCTGCTTCTGTTCTCTCTGGGCCTTTTCTTGTCTCTTTGTCTCTGTCTCTCTCACTCATGTCTTTGTCTCTCTGTCTCTATTTCTCTATGACTTCTGACTCTTTACATCTCTCTGTGTCTCTCTGTGTATATATGTCTCTATGTCTTTTTCTTTCTCTGTCTCTGTCTCTCACTGTGTCTCACTCATTCGCTCTCTCATTCCCTTTTCCTCTCTCTTTATCTTGTCTCTGCAACTCTCTTTCTCTTTCTCTCTTGCTGTCTCTTTGCATGTCTCTGTGTATGTGTGTGTGTGTGTGTCTCCCTTAGGCCCCCCTCTCTTTTTTGTCTCTATTTGTATCACTCCCTTACTTTGTTTCTTTCTTTGTATATGTCTCTTTCTCTATTTCTGTTCTCCCTTCCTCCCTTCCCCCCTCTGTCTCTCCCCCTTTCTCTATCTCTGTCTCTGTGTCGGTTTCTCTCTGTCTCTCTCTGACTGTTTCTCTACCCCCCCCTTCTCCTATCTCTGTCTCTGTCTTTCTCTGTGTGTGTGCCTGTCTTTCTGTGTCTGTCTCTGTCTCTCCGTGTCTGTCTCTGTGACACCCTTCTCTCCATCTCTTTCTCAGTCTCTGTGTCTGTTTGTCTCTGTCTTGCCCCCCTCCTCTGTCTCTCATGCAATTCTGTCTCTGCTTCTGTCTTTGTCTCTGATTTTATTATCTTCTCAATTACATGCACAAAAATTTTCACCGTTTTTTAAAATTGTGATCCCAAATTCTTCCCTCCTTCCCCTTCCTTCTCCTCCTCCCCCTCTCCCTCCTTCCCCTTCCTTGAGAAGACAAGTACTTTGCTATAGATTATACACATGCAGTCATGCAAAACCTATTTCCATATTAGCCACGTTGCAGAAGAACAAGACCTCTGAGAGCAGTGTGCCGCAGTGGTGAGGGCTGGGAGTTTGAAGGCAGGTGGTGTGTGCTCAAAGCTTGTACCTGTGTGACTTCCCACAAGTCTACTGTCGTTCTGGGGCCCCTGTTTCATGTGCGGAGTGAGGATATTGGACTAGATCAAGGCTTCTTAACCTGGTGTCCCTGACCTCCACAAGCCCCATGGATGGATTTCAGGGGGTCTGTGAACTTGGATGAGGAAAAATGACATCTTTATTTTCACTCCCCCTCGGTTTCCCTTGCGATCCTTTGTATCTTATTTCATGTATTTGTAAGCAGGGTTGTGAGCAGGGGTCAGCCGGCTTCACTGCTCTGCCCCGGGAGGCTGGGACACACACAAAAGGTGAAGAACCCCAGCTCTAGATCGTCTCACTGATCTCCTCCGGCTTGAAATCCTGTGGTCTGATGAGAGGAGGCCAGAGCCCACTAAGGACATGTTCAAATAGGGGCAAGAAAGCCTCCCTGCGAAAGGAGAGGTACTTCTCTGCTCCCCTCTGGGAGATCTCATCCCACAGAGAGAAAATGCCTGTGTTACAAAAACTAAGGGAAAGAGGCCCCAAAAGGGGGCTCACAGGCCTCCTTCAAAGGGAATCCAAACCTTCTGAAATAACAAAGGGAGCAGTTTTAGGAAATGATGGAGTCTCAGCTTCATCTGTTGCTGTGGTCCTGTCATGTGGCGGGAGCCCACAGTCACTTGGATTTAACTCTTCACAGATGATTTTGTCTCTGGCCGTCCCCAGGAAGAACATGTTAGCAAGGGGAGGAGTGCCATTCGGAGCAGCACGTTCATGGCTGTCATGGCTAACCTAACTAACTGTCTTTATGGGTAAGCATTTCCAGAGGCAAACAGCCGAATGGATTCCCTCAGCCGGGCCTGCCAAGTTGTACTTCCTCTTCTGGTATGGCTGAATGGATCGATATGCACGCCTTTTAGTCGATGGCTAACAGGGGAGATTTGACTTTGATGACAGGCCGGATTCTCCTGCCCTGAACCAGTGGCATGCACTAGGGTCCGTTCAGGAGTTGCCACGGGGAGGAAACTTGCCCTTTGCCTTCTCACAAATGGGAAGGAAAGGGATTCTCCTAACCGTATCTAAAACCACAGTGAGCTTACTTGCCATAAGCTTAAGACAGTCTGTCCTCCCACACAGAAGTTAGAGAAATAGGATGTGTGAAAGATTCTGATGAGGTTAAATCAGCCCCTAAAGAAAGGGTTATGTTTCTGACAATGCTGGAGAAAATGAGATCCCAAAGTAGGGGAAAGAGCCATGAAGACAAAGAATCACAGCATTTAGTCACGGAAGGCACCCGGATGGAGAAGCGCCTTGCCCAGGGTCACCCTACTAAGTGGCTGAGCTCAGGTTGGAGTCCAAATCCAGTGCTCTTTCCCCCACACCAGGCTAGCTCCCATTTACTGACTTATTTTTAGCCTTATTCTGCTTGGCTCCAGAGGGAGAACTAGAATCAATTGGCAGAAGTAACAAAGAGGTAGATTTCAGCTCAATATAAGGAACTTCCTAACAATTATAATTTTCCAACAATGGAACTGCCTAGTGAGCTGGGGAATTTCCTGTCCCTAGAGATGTTCGAGCAGAATGACCACAGTGGTGAGGCCAGAGAAAGGATTTGGGTTTCCGGTCTGTGCTTGGACCAGATGACCCCAAAAGGGACCTAAGATGCCGGGGATTCTGGAACTTGATGGAAGCGTGTCTGTGGAACACATACATGCACACATGCCTATGCACCCACACCACCACCACCACCACCAAGCCTGGCTTTCCTCCATTCCCATGTCTTGGAGCAATCTTCAAGAGAGCTGCTGAGATTCTTATACTTATGTCCGCTTGTGGGAAGAGCACTGACTTCACAGCCAGTGGATTCTGAACCCAAATCCCCCCCTTAACCAATATGTGAGATCACATACACAACTCTGCCGGCCTCAGTTTCTTCACCTGTAAGAGCATGGGTGGGACCAGATGACCTTCTGAGATTCCTTCCAGCTCTACAGGTATAATTCTGGGATCCTACAATGCTTCTGATTTTGGCAAGAACCTTAAAGTCAGAGGGCTGTACCTTAGGGCAAACTAGATCACTTTGGCCCCACAAATAGATATGGATGACCACACTCTCTCCCAATCAGTCTCCTCTCCTCAGCTTGGTATACGGCTTGGCTTTTCTAGTACCCAACAGTGGGGACACATGGTGTCTCTTTTCTGGTACACACTCTAAGCTGAGCAGCTACAATATCTTTTTTTTTTTGTTTTTTAGATTTCTCCTAACCAAAGAAGCTCAAGAGAAAAAGACATCCCTAGATGGCTCACCAGAATCCTACCACTTCCTTTCATCCTTTACTTGTCTTTTCCATTAGAGTGTGGGCTCCTTGAGGGCTGGAACTTTATTTCCTTTCCTTTGCGTCCCAAGCACTTAGCACCATGCTGAGCTCTTAATACATGCTCTTGAGTGACTGACTGCACATCTTTACGTCGTCCTTTCACTATCAGATATGTTTCCTAGCCAAAAACAATCTCCATTCTGTACCTCCATGCACTCTAGCACACCTGCACACATGTGCTCCTACTGTAAGGAGAGGCAACTAATAGACTAGAGTCACAACACAGACCTGCCTAGCTGAGTGAGATATTGGAAAGCACCAAAATGGGAAGAAGGAGCTTTCTCCTCTCTGTCTTAGTTTCCCCACATATAAAGAGAGTTAGACTAGAAGGCGTTTTTAAACTCTAACCTTCTGAGAAGTGATTCTAGAATGCCTTAAAACTTCCAACAGGCTGAGTGAGTTCTCTTTTTATTTAAACTCATCCGTCATTTCAAACTGTCCATGCTGGCCCAATCCTCGGCCCAAGCCCAGCCCCAAACAAATGTTCACATTCATGCTCTAAAGACCCCCAAACTGGGGACACTAATGGAAATGCTGCTGCTTTCCTAAGCTGACAAGCTGGGCAAACAGTAATTCTGTGACAATGAGTGAGATGCCCATTCTGGCTGTAGACCGGTTGGTCTCCCTGACTTCCATCCAAAGGCTCTGTAGCAATTTCCAATGTATCCAGGAAGGAGGTTTCTAAAATATGCCCCCACAGCACTGCTGACTTCAATTGCCTTGGGGAAGAAAAGGCTTCCCTCGCTGACTCTGCACAGCATCATCAAACATAGATCTCTGATGTGATTTTTACCTCCTTGACTGAAAAAAAGAAAGGAAGAAAGGAAACCCAGTACAATTACGTGGGCCCTCAAAGGTGTACTAAAGTAGAGAGCAGGGACGTGAAAGCTGAAGGTGTGCCATGAACTTCTGGGGTCTCCCGGTTTCTTAGAGATCACGGCTTCTTTTGTGAGTCAGATAGCCGAGGGGGGGGGAGGGAGCTAGAACCAGTGTACTAAGTGTCCAGGTTCTGGCTCCCTAAGTAAGATGACACAAAAAGGAGGTCCCCTCCCCTGGCAGCTCCCCATTTACACGTATGTCCCTGCATACCCCGTTTAGGATTGGGGATATAATTACAAATCCAGACTCTTCCACCTACTAGATATATGACCTTGGGCCAGCCACTTTAAAGGAGAGTGTTGAACTAGGTAATCTCTAGAATCCTTTCCAGAGCTAAATCTTATGATTTACCCATCTTCATGGGCTTTATGGGCCATCTCCCATCTCCTTTGCCTCTGTATTGGCCACGCCTCATATCTAGAATGTCGGCCTCTTAGAATCCCCAACTTCTTTCAGCTCAGATATCACCTCTTCCACAATACCTTTCTTGGTCTTCCCAGCCATTAGTGCCCTGTCCTCATTCAAATCACCTTTCACTTGCTTTGTAGATATTTTGTACATAATATACTTAACTATATACCTCAGTTGAACAAAAGTTCCTTGAGGACAGGGATCATTTCATTTTCTCTTGGCATTCCTGGCACCCAACACAGCTCCTAAGTTGTTGATCCCTGTTTGTTGATTGATTTGTTGATGATCCTATAAGCCCTGCAGGACTGCTGGAACACCCAGCCTGCTTTTGTTATAACACTTTTCAAATGCTGCTGGTGGTTGGTTCAGCATATCCCTTCCCCAGCTTTGACCCTCTTTCTAACATGATCCATTGTTCTAGGGACTGCTGTCTTCTTTATAGATTAATGTTTCAGTACCAGACTCCCCGGCTGGCCTTAGGCACAAACTGCTGGTACTCCCTGGCAATTTGCAGGGAACCTGAAACACGCATTACTCCCTCATGAGTAAGAAGGAACTAATTTTCTCCCCCTTGGGAACCTGCAAATTCCCCTTTAAATGAGGGATGATTATAGAAGTCTCCTGTATACATGGCAAAGAAAGCCAGAAAAAAAAAAGTAAAAAACAAAAAACCCAAACTACATCACCCGGCAAAGTAGAGGTAATTTCCTACTGAATCCACAGAATATCCAACAGCTAAGACATTATTTGTTCATTTCTCTGCTCCCTCAGCTGAGATAGTATAGAAATCTGGCATGGTAAAAAATGAATCTCAAAAGAATGCAGCTTGCCAAGTCTGCTTTGCTCAGATCCCAACTATTAGTAGATCTACATGGAGAACTATCAAAAGGCACACACACGCGCACACACACACACACACACACACACACACACACACATACCTTGCATGTGCAGAGTTTTGTGACCCTGAGTGGTCCTGGGACTTCTTCCATGCCTGACACGTCCTATTAGTTTCCTTTCTCCATCCAGATTGGCAGAGGACTACTTGAGGCACCTTGTTCTGGCTCCATGCTCTGGCCAGTGAAGAATAATGAGATAACAGAACTATAAAGGGGCTCCCTTGGCATTCAGAGGAAGCCTTGAGAGATGAGCCAACATATTTGCTTCTTATCACTTCACTTACCACAGTTTGCCCTTGAAGCTCTCTCAAAATCTCTCTAGGCCACAAGGACTTCAAATCAGCAGACAAACTGTTTCACTTAACTAGTTAATTGGCATTACAAAGTACCACTCAGAAAAAAATACCATGACACTAGAAACTGACTAAAAAGGGGCCAGTATATATTGAAGGGCGTATATACTGCGATATTTCCCAGCCATCACATCATAATAACTTAGTGCCTGGGGTAATCATGTGTCCCCCTCCCACTCCTGAAACTGTATTTTTCAACAGAAACTAGGAAGAGCTCAAACCACACAATGTGGATACCACATACATAGCAGAATTGGATTTGACCAAGTTTTCATCAAAGCTCTCACCCGGCTAGTATATGCTGTTTGGCCAAGTGAAGGAAGAATAGCAATCAGGCTTCCTCATATGGTTCTCCCCAAATACCCCTCCATTGTCTGGCACGTGTCCACTAAAAACACCCTCACACCCAACACACTCCTCAGACACTTAACTCCTTCATTCTCATCTCACAGCAGCATGTGTCCAGAAGGCACACACTCTGTAATCATCATCCCTAGTTCAATCTTCTTTCCATAGCTGGTTTGAAAGAAACGAGATCTTTCTAACTTTTTTGTCATGAGCCACTCAGGCAGTCTAGTTGACATCTACAGAGCCCCTTCTCAGAATGATGTTTTTAAACATATGGAATAAAATACGCAGGATTACAAAGGAAACTAATACCAAAATAGTTATCAATATAGTTTAAAAAAAACAAGTTAATGGGTCCCAGGTTGAGAATCTCTCCAACACCAGCCCAAACGAAACATTGTTTTTCTTAAATAATCCAGCAGAATTATAAGCATCCATGTCCCCTTACCAATTCCCAAGGATCTGTCTCTCCTTTTGCTCCTAAGCTGCAGACCACCATGAAATACACACTATTCACCTTGAGCATACACCACACACACTGCTAATTGCTTTTCACAACACCCAGAGTCCTCCCTGGGCTTCATCTAGATCAATATCTAGGGAAATCAAGTCACTGTAAGCATCCTGGAGCAGAATACCATGTCTAAAGATGGGAGTCTAAGTTGGAGACTCTGGGAAGCCTGAGTGTTCCTGAAGAAACCTGCCTCCCAAAGCTGTGAAGCCAAAAGGTGACTAAGGCTAAGAAAGTCAGACAGATTAGGACAGGTGGAGAGTAAATCCATGCTTCCATTTCCTATGTCCTTTCTGGCAGGGCCACTACAGGCTTCACCATTGATGGTTCCTCTTTATATCATTTGGGGGTCCCTGCCCCCTTTGATTTAGCTGGGGAAAAAAGTGTTCTGGAAAATTTAAAAAAAAAAAGGTCCTTAGAGAGTCTGGCAACACCCAAAGCCTTTTCAGTGATCGGCAGGAAACTATTGCATAGAGACTTAAGACTGTGGCTGGCTCAGAATCTAAGAATGACAACAATGGACCAGATGCTGTAGCCTTATACATTTCAAAACGACTATGAATAGCCAGCTGTAGCAGGTTTTTTAACCCATAACCCATAAACACCCAGGGTTTTTGAGATCATGTCATGGTCTTGTTCATACATCAAATGGTTTCAGCACCTGTTTCTTCCTATCGGTGTCTCCCTTAGATTTTTCCTATTGTTAACTCTAAATGGAAATCTGTTGCAAACGTTTTCTAGCCTCAGAAAGAAAACAATATTCCAGTTTCTCTTCCTACCCTTTTCAGAAATCCACTTACTACTGGTCTCCTCTCTTTCAACTTCCTGCCTTGGAGTCCCAGAAAGCTGACTCATGGGAGCCCAGTTTTCAGCTCTTGCCTGTTGTGTAGGGATCAGCTTCTCTTTGCTCTCTTGGCACCATATACCATGGTTTCAAAACAATATAAACGTGTTTTGAAAAAGGAACCCCAGCATGGAATCTTCTCAGAGAGCCAGCAGCTGAAGGTCAACAACTGTGGAATGAGCTTCAAGGGATGCCAGTGGCAGAGAAGTCAGGAACAGATGTCCCTCCTTTCCCCAGGTGCTATGCTGCAGGCACCGGGTGGGAATGGCTACAAAACGCATAGGACTCCTTGCACTATTTTTAAGGAGATAGGCAGAAAGAGAGAAAGCAAAATTCTGGAAAGCCAAAATGAGGATCTTTGGACCTGTTTCCTCATCTGTTTAATGGGGATAATCATACCTAGAGTAGAGTGTCTAGTTCCCAGGATTAGCACGGGGTCCAGATGAAATCAAGTCTATAGAGAACTCTGCAGATCTTAAAGTGTTCTAGCAAAGCAAGCTCTGACAATTATTTCCTTCCTACATCACAACTGAAACGATCCTTGAACTTCATCGGGTAGTCTGAAAAAGTATCCAGTTCTGAACTACGGGCAGCAGCCTTTTAGGAAGCTTTCATTGCTGCTGCCCACACTATTTCTCTTGTGAGGGTAAAACAGACCCCAGCACTCTGGGTTTTCAATGCCTTCCTGGCTATCTCTACCTATGTGTGCCAACGGTACCTCAAAATCAGCATGCCATAAACCTCATCTACCTGCCAAAGCCAGCTTCTTTTCCTGATTTCCTTGTTTTCTGTTGATGACAGCGGTGATTCCCTCACTTACCCTGGCCTGGCACCCTGGAGTCATCTTGGAAACACTGTTAACAGATGTGTGATGCCTCCCAAATAAAGTCTAAATTCTTTCACTTAGTGCTCAAGGTCTCGCATTTTCTGGGGCCAGATTCTCTTTCCCCTTTGTAGCATCTCTCATTCCTCCCACACAAAGACACCATCCTGCCTTCACATGGACCACTTGATGATTTCCCAAAACATTCTATGCTTTCCCACCCCTCTACCCTTCCCTGTCTGCTATCTGCACTCAGAAAGCACTCCTCACCTGAATCCCTGCCTACACTCCAAGGCCCAATTCAAAATGTTCTGTCTCTGTCTTCCTAGTTGCTTTGAATCTCTTGTCCTGCTCTCTCTTCCTGTTCACTCTGTCTCTGTCTCTGTCTCTGTCTCTGTCTCTGTCTGTCTGTCTGTCTCTCTCTCTCTCTCTGTCTCTCCTCTTTGACTTCTAAAGCACTTGATTCTCTGTGACGGTGCTTAATTCATTCTGATTTTTATTATAGCTATCTGGGTACATGCCTTACCTCCACTATTGGGTTTTAAACTCTTTAAGGTCAGAAGTCATGTTTTATGCACCTCTGCAGACCCCTCAGC
Organism: Myrmecobius fasciatus; assembly: GCA_023553655.1. NCBI lineage: Eukaryota > Metazoa > Chordata > Mammalia > Dasyuromorphia > Myrmecobiidae > Myrmecobius > Myrmecobius fasciatus. Next base: position 189,204 of record JAJPUD010000058.1, read on the forward strand.
ATTTATCTACCATGGGCCATTCATCGAGGGTCTGCTGAATGAATATTGACTCATCAGACATACAAGACCAAATGCATAAAGTCCTTAAATGAATTTATTCCTTATCCTGGAACTATTTTCCAGGAATGCTACTTGCATATAATGTTTACCAAGAGGCCACCATGTCACATGACTGGACAAACTTTTCTGTGACCAGCCTACAGTCTGCGGACATACCCTCAGAATGCAGCCCTCAATAACTTTTCCTTCGAGAACTGATCCTAACCATCACTCAGGTGTAAGAAAGTGGGGAACTTTTCCAAGTCCTACAGATTGCTAGTGATGATCAGTAGTTAATCGCAACATCCATTCTCTACTGGGGTCAGCAGAGTTTCCCTTCATCTCTCTCCATTAGCTTCTCCATTTTCTCTCCTCACTCCGATCTAAACAGTTTCCCAGTCTTAGAAATTCTCTCTACACAGCATCTGTCATATCTGGTTCCTTCTCTCCACTCAAATGGTCACCACCCAAGTTTAGACCCTCAGAACTTTTCACCCAGACTACTGCAATAGCCTTTTAGTGTGTCTCCCTGTTCCCAGGCTCAGTGTTCTTTAATCCATTTTCCACATGGTTTCTAACTTGGTTTCCCTAAGCAAAGTGCTCTGTTAGTTAGCTGAAGAAGCTTCCATGGCTCCCCATTAGAGATTCCACTGAGAGGAAAATACAAATTCCATTTTGGCATTTAAAACCCTTCACAATTTGGCTCCAACCTATCTTTTCAAACTGATTCCACACTCTTCTTCATGCGTTCTATGTTTTAAGCAAAACAGCTTGCTGTTCCCTAAATGCAATATTCCGGATCTCACCGCTAAACCTTTGCACCAGCTGGCTTTCTTGCGCCTGAATGTTCTCCTTTCTCATCTTTACTTTTTCAGGTCTCAGCTCAGGCACCGAGTGTCATATGAGGCTTTCCCTGATCTAAGTCTCCATAGTTAAGTGCTCTTCTCTACCCTGAAATTCCTTTGTATTTACTTTTTATGGATTTCCTAATTACCTAGACTCATACTACTCCCCACTCCCTAATAGAACGTGACCTCCTTGAGGTAAGGGACTAGTTAATTTTTCTCTTTGCACTTCTAGTACCTGACAGGACACTTAATAAACTTTCCTAGCACATCATAAATGGGATTTGAATTGAACAGAATTGGTAGGTTCCAGTTGCCACACTTTGGGGATCTGTTTTCTGTGTCAAATAGACTTCTCCCTTTCTTCTGGAAACATCCCTTATGGTTGTCACTTTACTGCTCTGGGGCCATCCTCAGAGTTTCTTCAGATCCACATCATCCTTCTCTTTGCAGATAATATTGCCTTTGAAAGCCTTTTTAATCATTTTTATCTCAATCTCTCTACCTGTGGGGCCCAACTTCTACCAGAAATAACATCGAGCAAAAAAGCAATTCTCCTGCCTGTCATTTGAGGGAACCAACACACCCCTTCAATTTCCAAAGTTCTTCCCAAGTGTCAATCTGTTCAGATCCTGTCGGCAGCTGGAGCTGTCATCATTTGCATACATTTTAGAAGGTTCCTTCCAAAATAAGGGGCCATAGTACCCACTCCCGTTTTACGTCTTTGCTCCCACCTTATCGTGGGGTTGGTTCTCCTTCATCCCGCCTTTTGAATCGAGCCCTAAGCCAAAGGCAGGTGGAGCTGAGCTACTTTGGGCACTGTAGCCCTGAATAGGATTTTCAGGCCCTGACACAGAGATGACACCCACGGCAGCTCTTTTCTGAGACTAAAGCAGTTGCTGCCTTCCATTTCAAAGAACGACCTTGGAATCTCTGCCTCCGACTCCATCTGTCAAAATGCCATCCATTCTTCAAGTCCCACCCAGTTAAAATGTCCCCTCTTCCATGAAGTCTTCTCCATTTTTTCTGGCCTCCAAATGACCTCTTCCTCTTTCCAATTCTTATAGCACTTTGCTCATAAAACTCACATAGGACTTCCTATATTCTGCCTTTTATTTTGTCCTAGAATTACATGTGTAAACACTTTATCCTCTACCAGACTACAAAAGCATTAGATAGAGAAGAGTGAAAAGAATGCCAGATGTGAGTTCAAATCCTGCCTCTGACACCAGCTATGTGATCCTGGGTACTTAATGATGCTGTACCTCAGGAACCTCTTTAATATAATCTATTAAAATCTAACTGCACTGCAAGCTCTTCCTCCTAAACTCTGCCATCTCCCCAACTTTCCTATTCTTCTTAAGGGCACCAATCACCCAGACTCAAAATTCTGCCTTAAGCCTCAACCCAGTCTAATTCATCCTCTACTCAATTGCCAAAGTAGGAGTCTGGCCACGTGATTTCCCCTGGTCAATGAGCTCCTATGGCTTTGGCTTCCCATTAGCTCCAGGGTCAAATAAAAGTCCTTTGTTTGTCATTTAAAGTCCTTTACAAGCTGGCCCTTTCCCACCTTCCCAATCAGCTCTCTTCCTTTTAACTCCACTTCCAACATTATATAATCCAGCAGCACTGGCTTACTTGGATTCTTTATAACACTCCTCCATCCCCATGTCATATGGGAAAGCATGTCACTTCTGCCTCCACTTTCAAGCCACAGCTCAAATGTGGCCTATGGGAGAGGCCTTTTCTACATCTCTCTCCCTTCCTGCCACTACCTTCCTTCTGGGATCATCTTCCACCTACTCCATAGATATCTCCTTCGTACCAACTTCTTTAGATGTTGTCTCTCCTCCCTTTAGAATGAAAGCTCTTTGAGAGCAGAGACTGTCACCTTTCTTTATATCCCCGGTGTTTAGCGCAGTGCCTGGAACACAGTAGTTCTTCAACACTTGTCAACTAATTGTCTGTCTATTAAGTCATAGCCAGGTGTTAGGAGGGAATTAGCCTACTAGTCAAATCACAGATTTGTGATATATGACCAGACAATATTGACCGACCTTCATAAGGGCAAGGCCCCATTTGATATTTCACTGTATTCCATGGAGCATCGAGCTCAGTGACTTCTATACACTAAGTACTCCATAAATATTTAATGAATAAATGAACTATAATTGAACTGACATTCAACTCCTCTAGCTCCTTCTTCATGGCAGCTCGGTCTACCCCCTCCTTCAATGTTTAGCCATCGGTATTCCCCAGGTAAAGAAGAAAGCAACATAACTTTGGTTGCAGACAAAAAAAATACCTGCAATAACAGGGTCCTAAATCATGGGTTGCCAGAGTTTCCAAAGCTAACCAATCTACTCCAAGTCATTAAAATTACCAACAAAATAGCTATTCTAACTGCAACGTCGACTAAATAAGCTCAGTTATTGGATGAAATTACCTCAGGTAATACATTCATCCTCTTGGAAGTAAAATGCCATCATCTCATTAATACAAACCATGAACAGGCCAAGAGAGGCTGTGCCCAAAGCCTGGCTCAACCTGTGGGGTAGGGTGAAGCAGCCTGGGTAAAAGTAAAAGTAAGAACGTCATCAGTTAGGTTGTAGAAAGGGGAGAGATCCTACAAGAAAGCATTCCAGGACAGGGATTCTTAGCCCAGTATTGATTTCCTTTACAATCTTCTGCATTTTATTTTATGCATGTACAAACATGGTTTTTAAAAGGACTCCAGGGACTTCACCAGACACTGCCCAAGGGGTCCATGACACAAAAATGATGGCGGTCTTTTGGTCTAGAGGGTAAAGTCTCATTAGAGATTAACAATCCTATAAGTCAGAATCTGGAGTTCAATTGGGAGATAACAGGCCAATTGAAAAAGTGGTTCTCTTAGCCAGCCTTGAGACCACAGGCTAAAATGGACATGGTTCAGAGCTAGAGTAGGCAGGCAAGAGGCAGAGCAGTATCCAGAGCTTTAGATTGGAAGGCAGACAATGACAGAAACCCTGATCGTGGATTCAGGCACAGGTCATCATCTAGCATCAAACTAGGAAGAGCCTGTCTCTGGACTGGGAGATTGGTAAATGCATCTGTGGATCAGCCAGAACAGCATCATGGAGGTTTAAGGGTTACTCCCTGACCAGCAATGAGGTACGCTCTTGGCCTTGACTTTAGTGCCCTTCTAAGTGCCCACAGACAGTGGTTGCTGTTCCTTGGAGTGAGGCAGGCCTCCACAGGTGCTTGTGGTTGGTGATTACAACCTAAACAAAGGGAGGGGCCTCTGGGGAGTTCCAACAGTTCTAAAACATATTTAAAAGAAAATAATTTCTTCCAGGCATATTAGATGGGTCCCTGAGGACAGCATTTTCAACGGCATTACATTTGGGGGTATTTTTCAGTGTTCCTCTCTTCACATACTCTTTGAGTATATGCTGAGCTTATAGTAATTCTGGTACAAGGACACAGTGTTAGGTCTCTGTGTGGCTTTATCCTGTCATTGTGTGTGGCCCGATCTGCCCCACTATAACCAGAAGGCCCAAGGCCTACTGAAGAAATAGGGCCAAAGAGGATAGGATTGCTCACGAAAATTCCCAAGAACCTCCAGGTCCCCAGGCAACTTAGAGGCTGAGTTCAACTCTTAACTGAAGACAAGTCCCTTTTGCAATATACCCGACACATGGTCATCTAGCATCTGCCTGAATACCGGTAGTAACAGGTAGAAAGTTCCTCTAGAGGCTGGCTTTTGGACAGTCCCAATTGTTAGGAAGTTTTACTTTACATGAGTCTCAATCTTCACAACTTCAATCCACTGCTCCAAGGTTGTCATATGACAATCTTTCAAAGACTGGGAAATAACTATCATGTATCTCTCCCCCAAGACTAAACACCTCCACTTCCTGCAACTGATCTCCCAATATGGCATCTCCCACTGCATCTGGGGCCATTGTCAGTTATCTTGATCTTTGTCTGGCCAGTGGCCCCAGATGGCTCTGGAGGGGAAAGTGAGGCAGGTGACCTGCCCAGCCCCCCCTTGCTTCAATTCACACCACTTGCATGTCATGATATCACCTCCCTGATGTCATGGTGCTCTTTGAGAATGAAGGACAAACAACAACAGCAGCAACATTTGGCCTAAATACAAGTCTCTGCATTACCCTGGCTGTCCTCTTTTTGACAGTCTGGAGCTTATCAGAATCATCCCTAAAACATGGTACTAGATAGGGAACTCAGTACTCCAGATGTGGTCTGACCAGAATGAAGGAGGGGGAACTGCCATCCCATTAGTTCACTTTATTATGTCTCTCTTAATACAGCCTCTGATTTTAATATTGAGCTTGCAGCCACTAAACCAACCCCCTTAGCTATTATTTTTGTAGTCAGCATGGCCTTTCCCCTTAAGTTTATATTGATGAAATTTACTTTGGACCCTCAAATAAAAATGACATTTACTCTTATATTTAGTCCAATATTCCAACCTGTCAACATTTTGCCTGTCAAGATTGGTTCAAAAGATTGTCAGAATTCAACTCCTTGGTTTCTGTAATTTAACTGCCCTTAACAGATTTTTTGGTAAGGCGTTGGAAAGGACATATTAGGGGGATCATCACTGTGTTACTTGCAACCTTCTCCTCAGGACTTCCACTTACCCACCCATGAGGAGGGGCATACCTCCCCATGGTACTAAAGTGGCAACTCATTCTCCCCAATCAATTGGGAAATGAGAGTGAGATAGGCCTGCCCCCATCTATCCATTCTCAGGATCTTAGACTGAGCTCATGGGATATATGCTTTAGAAATGGAAGGGAGAAAAAAACACAAAATACAGAAGCTCCTAAAACAACAGTTATTGATTGGGAAGATGGCACTGCCGGCAAAAGGGGTCTGGCTTTATGTAATACTGTGGGTTCATCATTTCACCTTCCAAGGGAAGAGAAAAAGGCAACAACAGATGAAGCTTAATTAAATCAATTCAGGTCCTTATTATTAATACTGTGGACTTAGGTCTTGTACAGTGTAGGCACTTAATATGTGTCTAATCCTGAAATAGAATATTAATTAAAACAGATCACATTTATATAGCACTTTAAGGCTTGCAATGTGTATTTGATCCACTTCATTTCATAAATCTGAATGAACTCTTTCATTTTACAGATGAGACTGAAAGTGTCATAGCAAGTTTAGTGGGGAAGAGGTCCCTCAAAACCTTGCACTTCCATCACACACAATATTTCTTCTTGTGGTAGGTACATCTTAAAGCTCTCTATAAATACAACCTATCATTATTCTTTTTTGTCTCAACTCAAAGAAATAGGTTTGAGATGAATCATATTCACCTCTTGGACAGGTATAATTGCAAAAAGACATATCTGCAAATTCTGTGAACTGCAAAGGATATTGGAGCAAATGGCCCAGGAAAACATCATAGAGAACAGCTGCAAATTCTAAGTAAAGGCTGACCAAAGTTACCATGGATAGGTTGCCGGACCTTTACAAACAGATTATTCCATGCCGCACAGAATTCTGCTAGCAAAGCCCAGAGTAAATCCCAGGACCACTTTCAGACTGCTGACAAGGAGACAAGAACTAAGAAAGTATGCCGCTCTTGGCCTGGGGTCTCTTGAAGGAAGAGATTGAGCCAGTGATTGATAATAATAACAAGCTGATACCTGAGTCCCAGCTGATCACAGCAGTACAGTGTGGGGTGTCTGCCCTGGCCAGACTTTTTTTTTTCATTTTATGTAGTCTTGATGCTTCCCTATTCAGCCCTAAGCAGTAAATGAAAAGTGAAAATTAAATAATTTACCAGTTTTTGCTTCTGAGCAGCAACTGGTGAGGGGCTGTCAGTTTACCCTGCCGGGCACTGTAGTCTGCTGACATTTGAGGAGAGTGACAAGCCAGGAGATAACCCCACTCCCAACTAAGGAACATGGAAATCATTTCCATTGCCTCACCTTTCCATTGGGAGGGGGGCACTGAATTGGCCCTGTTCTTGTCTGCCTTCTTTCTCTGCTTCTAAATTTTGTCCTGTGCTGCAGCTTCGTCTTTTCACAGAAACAAAGGGGGAAAAAAATCTCTGGCTTAAATTTATTGCTGATTTCTTGTGCATCATGAGATTCAGGCTGACCAACATAAGAAAGGGTTGGAGAATAGTTAGCCATTGAAGACACACCCGATTCTGATTACCAAATGGCGCCATCTACTGGTCCCAGTTTGAAGTTTTAAGCCTCATTTGTAAGAACAAGATTTATGTAACCCCTCTGTTCGAACTGCTTACCTAGGAGGAATTCAGAGGCACAGAGGAAGCTGAGTTGAGAATGTCTCTGCTTCCATGTAATTTTTAGAAATTCTATGGTTGATGCCAGCTATTGGATCTTAAACACAAAAGCCTCCATTATCCCTCGCTACAGATGTAAATACTGAGGCCAGGAGAAAGGAGGTAGAAGGGAGATTCCTATAATAGGAAAAGGCACTGGATTTGAATTCAGACTGAATCCAAGTTTTGTTACTGACTTAACTGTCTGACCTTACAGAAATCACTTGCTTTCCTCTGGTCTCAGGTTCCCCAGGAATGAAAAGAGGAAACTTGGAATAGATGGCCTTGAAAGCATCCCTGTCAGCTCTAAGTTCTATGGATCCAAGTTAAAAAGTACATCGATAGTAACACCATGACCAATCACAATTCCAGAGGACTAATGGTAAAAATAAACTACTCACTTCCTGAAAGGGAAGTGATAAACTCAGAGTATGGATTGAGGCGTTGGGGAGAGGAGGTGTAGGAGGAAGGAGAGCTGGTATGGGAATTTGTTTTGTTTGACTAGGCATGTTTGTAACAGTTTTCATTTTCTTAATTGAGATGGGAATGGCAGGTGAGGGGGAGAGAATTCAAATCTGAAAATACAAAAAAAAATTGTATTTTTCAAAAAGAAAAAAGCACATCAATGAAAAATATTGACATAAAAGTAAAAAGGAACACTTAGTGCAGTTTGGTTTGGAGTGGGTAGCATTCTCAGACCTTGAAGTGCTACTTTTCCTTAAATAGATAGATCAATGAGTCATAGACTCACAGATGTCAGAAATGAAAAGTCCAGTTTTTCTTCCAACAGCCTCGTTGGACACAAAAGAAAACTGAGGCTCTTTTACTTATACCAAAACAACCTCCCTGTTGGCATTCCTTCTCCTCCTGCTTTATTCTTTCCTATCCTCACAAAGTGAGCTCAGAACAAAATTCCTGTCCTAACAATAAGAAGCCATTTTCAGAATCCTTTAGATGTTTACAAAGTCTAAGAAGTGCTCATAAACTGCACCAACTGCTTCAAATCCTAGCTTTTGCTCCTTAAAGACTTCTGGCCTTCACATATGACTATTGCTACAACTTACCCAGGAAAAAATAGTGGCAAAAATACTGGGAAGAGAAATAATTCATCTGTCTGGCTGCTTTCAAGTCAATATGATGTCAACTCTTTGAGATGTAATTTTTTCCTTTATTAAAACTATAGTTACTCTTTTCATTGACACTACACCCCATCAACAGTTTAGTGAAGACTGTAAATTGCAAAAAAGCTTGCAGTGGTGAGTGTTTATCAGTAAATCCCTCAAGACCTGACATTTCTATGACTTCTAGTTGCATGGAGTTATCTTAGACCCACAGTCAGTCACACAGCTAATAAGGGACAGAGAAAAGAATTGAAACAAATTCTTCCTGGCTCCAACCCAAAACTTTATCCACTATGTTACACTGCCTCTCTCATCAATAGATAAGAAATTCTTTGATACAGAAACACTGGCAAGATGTAAGATGAAATGAAGGAATAAATGAAGCAACATGTTTTGTTTTCCTGAACAAAGTGCTTGAAACTTCACAGATATATGGAGATGGAAAGGTAAGGGTTTTTTTTAAATTATGTATTCCATGACCAATATTTTAAATATAATACTTTTAACATCTGAGATAGACTAAAAATGGAGACTTTTTTAACCTGTGTATTGAAATATCACAACCTTTCAGAGTTGGAAGGGTCCCGAGACAGCACAGCCTTGGAGAAACATCCAAAAATCATTTAGAAACACATCTGGTGAATTAGATGAGTGATGACACTGGGTTAACAATGCCATTTGGGCTCCAAAGTCACGAGGTCAGTATTTTTATTTTGTTTTGTGGACAATATAAACTATCCTCAAAGGCAAAGACGAGATCCAAAGGTTGATTTGAGCATTGACGTCTCCTGAAAAAACGCTGTCTTTTAAAAATCCACTTCAATGCTTTAGAAGAAGAGAAAGGGCTGCTCTGAAAAAGCTGCTTCTAAGAGCCATTCTCAACAAAACTATGGAGTTGTTGCTTTGGCCCACACCCACTATTAAGTTCCTTCCTCTTGTCCATCCTCCTGTCCTAAAGAACTCCTTTCTCAGCTACTTAAGCCTAGGTCACATTTAATCTCTTTTCTAAAGTATTAACTACAAATCAAGAAATCAACTACAAATTAATGGACAAAGTATGGGCTGTGAGTTCTCCCAGGAACATGTTTCTAAATTTGACCCAGACCCTAGTTTTAACTCTTCTGTGAACTTGTGAGTTTGATAAAAAAAAAAAAAAATAGTGACTAAAGGCTCTAGAAAAACCTTCCTGTGGAAAGACTCCCTCGATCAAAGAAGGGAGTTCCCTACATCAACTTCTCCACATGGGGTTCCATGATATATGAAGAGATGTAGTAAGTGGAGAAAATTTTGCATTGAGGAGATAGGAAAACACCTTTTGTAAAAAAAAAAATTTAGGGAAAACTTTAATTTCTCTCTAAATCCCTCATTCCATAATGAACTCATTTAAATATTACTTCTCTGTCATCCCCAAAGTCAAATCCGTCATTCAAGTCATCTAGTAATTCAAACGCTAATCTTTTCTCCACGGTCTTCTACCTTCTTCCCCTCCCATCATTCCTAATTCAATGGGTACAATTGCCTTACATACACAATGTTAAATCATGCCGTTCAAAACTAGGCAATGCTATATCCTCTGTGCTCCAGATCAAGCACAAACCCCAAAGAGCCCAAGAAATGCTGTAAAAAATTCACACTGCCGTGCAATTGCTCTTGCCCCACACTCACTTGAAATTGCCAAAATCCTTGGATTTCAGCATATATCATCCTTACTCATTTGGCGCCTGGGCTCCAATCTGAGGATTTATTTCTTTTTCTAGTCAATGGATATCATAGCGTGCTCATTCATGAAAATGCAGCTTGGAATACTAGCTACTCTAGCTATGCTCCCATGATTCTTACCCATAGACAGGATTATATGATGACTATGTTAACTATTCCATTTCATTATTCTGTGTACTTTCAGCTTTCCCTATGCCTTACATTCTTTCTACCTTGGGTTCTTTCCCAGGTCAGCATCCCTACAGTAGCTATGCTCTTCTTCTTTCACTATCTCAACCCCTTGGTGAACTAACTCAACTCTAGACTATTCTCTGCCCTCTTACCTTCAGTCTCTGCCCATTTTCTGATTCTTTCCTTCATGTCTATAAACATACCTATGTCTCCCATATTTTAGAAAAGATCCTAAATTGATCCTCCCATCCTGGCTAGCTACTGTCCTATGTCTCTCTTACTCTTCTTGACTAAACTCATTGAAAAAGTTGTATACACTAGGTGTCTCTATTTACTCTGCTCTCTCCTCTATATCCTCTGCAATCTGGCTTCTGATCTCGTCATTCAACAGAAACTGCCCTCTCCAAAGTTATCTGCAATCTCACAACTGCCAAATGCAATGACTTTTCTTCACTCCTGATCTTTCTTCAGCCTTCTTCAGCCTGACACTGCTGAATACAACTTTTACAAATCTAACTCACTTGCATGCCATGGCATCACCTCCCTGATGCCACAGTTGTCTCTGGGAACAAAGGACAGACCATAAACTTTAATAGTCTTAAATCAAGAGCACTCTGCTTCTCCTTGATTGGCCACCAAGAGGTCCCAGGTCAAGCCCCATTCTGTCAGTTTGGGGATCCTGAATGACTTAGATTGAATGTCAATAGCAGTCATTTCTGCTTTGGCCAGAAACCCTGAGGATCTTCCCCTCCCAGATTTATTTATTAATAAATAAATTTATATATGTGTGTATGTTGTATATAAATATTTTTGGACTAGGTGAAAGAGGAAATTCTTTACCTCAGTTCTTACCAAGCCATCATCACTGATTGGACATTGCCTCAGTCAAACTGAGACCTGGTGAAGACCTCAGCTTAAAAAGGCCAAGATCTCCCACTGCATCCAGGGCCATCTCCACTCATCTTGATCTCTATCTTGCCACTGGATCCACGTGACTATGGAGGGGAAAGTGAGTCCAGTGACCTTGCCCAGACTCCCTCACTTCAATACCCCCCCCCATGTCATGCTGCTCTTTGGGAACAAAGGACAAACAACAGCAATTTAAGTTTTCATGACATTGTTCTCTATTGATTCTCCTCCTACGTGGTTGATCATTTCCTTTTCAGACTCATTTGCTGAATCTAGCCAAGCCCACTAATTTGGGGTATACCCCAAGGGTCTGCCCTGGACTCTCTTTTTACTTATACTATCTCTTTGGGTAAGCTTATTAACTCCCATGGGTTCAATTGTGGTAGGTGGCACAATGAGTAGAATTCTAAACCTACAGTCAGGAAAATCTAGTTCAAATCTGGCCTAAGACACTAGTTCTGTGACGCTGGGCAAGCCAATTAACTGCTATCTGTCTCAGTTTCCCCAATTGCAAAATGAGCATAATAATAGTATTTGATAGGGTTGTTGTAAGGATCAAATGAGATATTTGTAAAGCACTTAGCTCAGTGCTTTGTACATAGTAGATGCCTAATAAATGCTTATTTCTTATTACATTCTCAGATCTATATATCCAATCCTAGTCCTTCTCTGGAGTTATAGGCATGACTGCCTCTTAGAAATCTCAAACTGGGTGTCCTGTAGCATCTTAAGTTCAACAGAGCTAAAGCAGAAGTCATTATCTTTTCCCTCAAATCCTCCCACCTGGGCTACTTCAATAGCCTTATAACTGGTTTTCCTGCCTCAAGTCTCTCCGTACTCCAACTCATCCTTCATTGAGTTGTAATGAGGATTTTTCTAGCTTCACCTCCTGTTCAGTGAGCTCCAGTGGCTCCCTGTTTTTTCCAGGATCAGACCTAAGTTCCTCCTCTGTTTTCCCAGTCTCATTACACTTGATTATACATACACTCTATCATGCAGCTATACTAGACTGCCATCTCCAAAACTTGTTACTGGCTGTCCTTCATTCTTGGAATCACCTGTGCCTTCATCTCTAAGTTTCCTGGATTTTGTAAAGACTCAACTCTAAAAGAGCCTTCTGAAGGATCTCAGAATTTCCCAGTTTCCCCTCCTTCTAATGCCTTACTTTTCAGAATGCTTTCCTTCTGTCTATATATATATCAAATGTAAACAAGACATATACAGCATTATATTGTAATTATTCATATATTGCCTGTCTCCCCATTTGAATATAAACTCTTTGAAAATAGGCACTGGGTTTTTTGTTTTATCTTTTTTTTTTACCTCTCATTCTTTGCACATAATATATGTAGCCACATGTCTGACACAGTGAGCTCAATGCTTGTTGACTGACTTCTTCAATGCTGACCCATTATTAGCTTCTCTATTACAGATTTAGTAGACGGTCTTTGACAGTTGCTGTGTTAAAAAAAAAAAAAGTCATCATACTTAGACCAACCCAATGATAAGTTTTTGCAAACATAGCTAAGCTGGACCACAAAAGGAGGCATGCAATCCATCATTCAGCCTGTGCTTGAAGTTTTTCCAGCATGGAAGCACATGCCAGAGTTTGGATCCCAATGATATAGCCTTTAAGAAGCAAGGTTTATCTCCAAATGAGGATGAGGCACTGCGGCAGGAGTTTGGTAGAGGTCCATCACTACTCGTTGCTTGCCAATATTAATTTAAGTGTATGTCATTATCAAATATGGAAATCTGTTTAGAAGAATTGCACATGTTTAACCTATATCAGATTGCTTGCTATCTTGGGGAGGGGGAAGGGAGAGAAAATTTTCAACAGAAAGTTTTGCAAAGGTGAATGTTGAAAACTATGTATTTGGAAAAATAAAATACTATTAACAAATTTAAAGCAAAAAGATAAAAATGTATATTGTTATGTGTGAGGTACACTTATAAAGCAGTTTTATTTATGTTTTAACAGATTTTATTCATGTCTTTTGTTTTTAAAGAACCTAAATTCCCCCTTATAGGCCTCCCCCTCCCTTTCTCAGAGAACCATCCTTTATAAGAAGGATTTTTCTAAATTTTACTTTATCTTTTAAGTTAACAAGCATTTGTTTCATGCCATCTCACCACATCCCAAAATCTTTTTCAATTGAACCGTCATAACTAATATGAACAGTCAAGCATGAGTCATGTCCAAAAATGTATGCCTTAGTCAAGAGATAAATGGCATATCTTATCTTTGTCCTCTGGAAACCTCTGGTTTTTCATTTCACTGATTGGAGTTATTAACTTTTTGAAAACTATTTTTCTTTAGAATGCTGGTGCTATGGTATAAATTGTTCTTATTTTCCTTTCAGGTTATACAAGTATTCCCAGTTTTCTCTGAATCTATTTACTTAATCATTTCTTATGACGCAATGACATTACATTATATTCATGTGCTATAATTTATCTAGCCATTCCCCAATAGATGGATGCCCTCTTGGTTTCTAGTTTGATCCTACAAAAACTACTGCCATAAATAGTTTTGTACATATGGGTTCTTTTTTCCTTTCTTTGGTCTCTTTAGGATATAGGCCTGATAGTAGCACTGCCAGGCCAAAAGGTATATGTGGTTTACTAAAAACGTAAAAGAAGAAAATAAAAACAAATCAGCAAAACTGGTCAAGTTGTTTACTCCCAAATCTGACATTATATGCAACCTTCCATATTTATGGACCTAGCTCCTACCTTGGCAAAGGAGTAGGGGGCTTGGGGGCCAGGAGAAAGCATCATCTCATATCTCTGTCTCGGTGCCAAGCTTGCTCTTTATAAGGTTACATACAACATTCATTTTCAATTTTTCTGCAATTGTTCTTTTCATCCATATTGTGTATATTATTTTGCTCTGTCTTTATTGTTTCTTGCAACATATTAATGTGCCACAATTCCAGGTCTTTTCTACCACAAGAAGTGCTTCTCTAAATACTCTGGTGTCCGGTCCAGCAATGTAGACTCACTTTTTTGTCAATGAGCTCCTTAGAGCATGTGCCCAGCAGAGGAATCTCAAAATCAAAGCGTCTGGATATTTTAGCCAATTTGCCAAATTTCAAAGTGCTTCCCAGAATCCTTGTATTAATTCACTGCTCTTGGAATTAGAGTTAGAAATGCATGCAGGCACCATCTACTACCAGCTATATCTCCTCAGGACCTGCCTTGATTGGACCCCCCATAATGCTTACAGAAGGCAGTCTGCAGGTTGGTCGTGCCCTTCTACCACTCTCCAGGTTGACATTATTTTCAGCCACCTGCAACTCCTCAGAGGCTACCCTGCCAAGGCTTGGACAACCTCCGCATAGTCCCAACCCACTCCCTTTCCAACAGCATACAACTGCCTTCCACTATGAGGTAAGTCTCCCCAAGGATGAACCCCTGTGGACAATGATACCTCGTCTGAACCCATTCCTTAATGATCAACATGCTTTCATCCAGTCATACCCACATCTCAGTGATTCTAAACAGCTAGTTTCAACTGTTCAGACTCCTTCGTTCTCCATCCTGCTTTGACTGCTCCCTTATTCCCATGCCCTTTAACTCATTTCCCATCCCCCCACACACCTAAATTTTCCTCTGTGTTCTCTAAAACGCTTGTTCCATAGGTAACAAACTAGATTTCATCTTAAACCGTTTCATTTTCCACTCCCTCTTTCTTATAAGCACTCAAGTTGGGGCCTCCTCCCTGATATCACAGCTTCCCTTAACCACCCATTCTAGCACTGGTTATAATTTCATTCATTCAGATTTACTGGTTGGGGTAGGGGAGGGGGGCAGTTAGGCTATTCCTCCCTTCCCATGACCATGACCATGCCCAGGCTCTTCCTTTACCACTCTAATCACTTCTCTTTTGAGGTTCGTTCATTACATATTTATCACCCAGTCAAGATTCTAGTTGCTGCTGTCTACAGAGCCTCCAAAACACCCTCCTTCCTTTATTGATGGGCACAGTACCT
The DNA here is from genome assembly GCA_023553655.1 of Myrmecobius fasciatus. Lineage (NCBI taxonomy): Eukaryota > Metazoa > Chordata > Mammalia > Dasyuromorphia > Myrmecobiidae > Myrmecobius > Myrmecobius fasciatus. The sequence goes on from JAJPUD010000058.1 coordinate 204,319, forward strand.
GACTCAATCTCTCTAAATCACATCCTCATCCTAATGACTTCAAAAATACCCTAACCTACAAAGCCCCTCATTTCTCACAACCTATTCGACCAGTTCACCACAGATACACACAAATATGGTTATACTCTAGATGTTGCCTTCACCCCCAAATATTCCACATTCTTGATCATGAACTCTGAAATTTCCTCATTCGATCATAATTTGTTGTAAATGCACTTTTCTCTCTAGTTTATAGCACTAAAGCTATAAAACAACTTTGGTAGCATCATCATTTTTATCCTATTACCATGGCCCAGCTTCTTAAGTTGGGTTTGTTTGTTTGCTTTTTACTAAAGAGCATTTATAACTGAATCCATACAAGTATCGAGTGTGCTTTGGTAGATTGGCTCCCAAATATCTGATATATTTTGTAGATATTTTAAACGGGATTTCTCTTTCTATTACTGATTCTTGGATTTTGTTTTTATTATAGAAGAATGCTTTTGATTTTTATGGTTTTATTTTGAAGCCTACGACTTTGCTGAAGCTATCAATTGCATCAATTAATCTTTTATGCTGAATCCCTAGGATTTTCCAAGTAAACTGTCATGTCATCAACAAAGAGGGATAGTTTTGTCTCTTCTTAGCCTATATTTATGTCTTTAATTTCTTTCTCTTGTCCTACTACTATTGCTAGCATTTTTAGAACTATGTCATATTATTTGGGAAAGAAAAGGAACACTTTATTAGCTCCCTTTATTGGAAGAGCTTCTAGTACCTTCTCATTATAAATAATTCTTGCTTTTGGTTTTATGTACAGACTTATGTGATATTAAAAAAGATACTTCTATTCCTGTATTTTGTAAGGTTTTTTTTTAACACATATGAATGTTGTGCTTAGTCAAAGCCTTTTTCTGCATCTATTGATATAATCATGTAGTTCAGGATTTTTACAAATATCATTAATTAGGTTAACTGACTGATTTCCTAATGGTGAAACTTCTTTGCATTCCTGACATAATTCAGATTGGTCATAAAGAACGATTTCTTGGATAAACTGTTCTGGTCTGTTTGGCAAGATTTTATTGTAAAATTTTTAATCACATTCATTAATGATCTTGTTCTATAGTTCTCTTTCTGTGTTTTATCTTTCCTGGATTAGGTCTAAGGATCTTATTTATCTTATATAAAAGTTTAATAGAATGTTTTCTTTTTCATTTTTTGAGAATAATTTGTGTAGTATCGGTGTTAATTGTTCTTTAAATTTTTGATAGAAATTTCCCATAAATCTATTAGGTTCAAGATTTTTTCCTCCCATGGTAGTTCCTTTACAACTAGTTCTAATTCCTTTACCAAGATTAAATTACTTAAGATCTCTATTTGACCTATAGTTAGTTTCAATACTTTATATTTTTTAAGTTAATCCTTTATGTCTTTTGTGAAAGCAATTATACTGGCATATAACTGTACATAGTAGGCTCTGATAATTCTTCTTGCTTTTAGTTTTATGGTTGTTTCATCTTCATTTTTTGTTTCACTGATTTGCCACCCTCTTCTTTTGTTCAGGTTGGCTGATGGTTTATGAATTTTGTTAGGTTTTTTTTTTCCTTCAAAGAAACAGCCTTTTGGGCAGCTAGGTGGTGCAGCGGATAGAGCACCAGCCCTGAAGTGAGAAGGACAGGAGTTCAAATTTGATCTCAGACACTTTACACTTCCTAGCTGTGTGACCCTGAGCAAGTTACTGAACCCCAATTGCCTCAGCAAAAACAAACAAAAACATATAAGAAACAGCTTTTTGTTTTATTTATCAGTTCTATGATGGATTGGTTTCCAGTTAATCTATTGCTAATCTCAATTTCAAGATTTCCTCTTTTGGGCTTATTTTGGTATATTTGTTGACTTTTGAATTTTTAAAAAGCAAATTAAGTTAATCTTTTCCTTTTCTATTTTGTTAAAGTACATTTTTAGGGATATAATTTTTCCTCTGAGCATTGCTTTACCTGTATCCCCAAAACTGTGGAAAGTTGTCTTATTGTTATCATTACCTATGGCTTCAGCATTAACTGTTTCTGTGATTTGTTCTTTGACTTTATTTAGGATTTTCTAAATGGGAATTTAAGTTTCTGCTTTTATTTGTTGCTGAATTTACTATTCTTTTTATTGTGTGTTATGGTCTATAAAGTGTGTATTTAGTATTTCTATCTTTGAACATTTATTTTCAATTTCTATATTCCTGGACGCATGATCCTTTTTTGAAACTGACATGCAGTGCATATATATATATATATATATATATATATATATATATGTTTATATGTGTATATATATGTTTATATGTATATATATATGTTTATATGTATATATGTATGTATATTGTTTAGTGGTCTCATTCAGAAAGTTAAATAAAACTTTTAGTTCTATTTTCTCCAACAATTTGTTCAATTCTATATTTTTCTTTTTGTTTAAATTTCTCTTAGGTTTTCCAATAAGAACATTCAACTTTTCTACTACCATTGTGTTACTATCTATATCTTTTAGAAATTTTTATGAATTTAAATGCAATGTCAGTTGGAATACATGTTTAATACTGATAATGCTTTTTTTAAAAAAAAAATCTATGACTCCTTTAAGTATAATGCTATTTCCTTGTTTATCTCTATTTATATTGCAAGTTTTTGTTTTTTGCTTTGTTTAATAGCATAGTTGCAACTTTTGCTTTTTTGAATTCACTTGAGGAATAGTAAACTTTGTTTCAGTGTCTCATTTTTATTTTATTCATGTCTTTGCTTTTTAGATGTTTCGTATAAGCATCAGATTGTGGTGTTTTGTTTCTTATCTCAATTGTCACTCTTTTATTTTACTGGATTATTTAATTCATCAACATTTAAAATTAATTCTGATTTAAATTTTCCTCCATGGGTGTCTGTAGTTTTTTTTTTTTTTTTGAGGGAGTAGGGGTGGGGGTTACTCATTTTAACTCAGTATTATTTTCCTATGGAAGTTTTACTTAAACTCTTTTAAGGTAACCCTATATCCATAAACTCTTACTTTTCCCTCAATTTCCCCTCCGCCACCATCAGTGTTTGTCAAATGTTTTAGTTTTAGAGTTTTACTTTTTTCTTTCTTTTTTCCTTTTATTCATTTATCTAGTTCTTCTCCACTCCCTTTCCTTCTTTTTCTCCTCTAGATTATGTGATTAATTCTATATCACCTCTCCAACTTCTTTTGTTTGTTTTTTCTTTTTCTGTACCTTATTCTAAGAATTTCTTTACATGGTTCTCTTCATTAATTTTCTTCCCTTCTTATCTATTATGAATTTCTATTCTCCAATTCACAGCCTGTATACTTATTTGTTCTTTTTGTTCAACGTTGTGTTCTTTATGGAAATAAAGCTTCTAAAGTACCAAGTTTGAGCTCCTTCTTCTAACCAATTCTATTTATATTATTTCACAGTGCCTGGCACATTGTTGTTCTTCAGTCATGTCGGATTCTTCATAACTCCCCTGGATAATAGCATACCAATGCTGTCCATGGAGTTTTCTTGGCAAAAATACTTGACAAAAAAAAAGCTATTTGCCATTTCTTTTTCTACAGGATTAAGGCAAACAGGGGGTAAGTGACTTGCCCAGATTCACACAGCCAGTAAAGGTCTGAGGGCACATTTGAACTCGAGTCTTCCTGACTATGGTCCCAGCATGCTATTCAATATGCCACCTAGCTCCTTGGCACATAGTACATGCTTAATAAATGCTTGTTGATTTGTTGCCTTTGTAGATCTTCCCCCCCGGGCCACTTTTTCTCTCTTAAGAATATAAATTCATGCAGGAAATAATGAGGATGGAAGCATTGCCCACCATTAAAAAATATCCCTGTGTCCCAAATTGTATAGTCCATTTCTATACCTTGCCCTCCCCATGACTGATCTCTTTCCAATCTACAATTCAGTCTCCTCTCTGGGTGTATGTCCCCCAAACCTTATGGATGCCAGTTGTTCCTAAGAGCTCTGATTTCCCTTCTCCTAGTGTAGGATGTCAGTCACAAAGGCAACAGAGGACTATCTTAGAGGACAGAATCTCCCTATATACCAACTCCTTGCAGACTACACACATTGTCAGATCCCCATTTCCCATTGCAAAATATATCTCTTTCCCCATGAGAGTGTACTTCAATAGGATTTCCTCCCAGCATTGGGTCAAAACTTCCCCTTTGATACCTATTTAAAGTCTTTCCTTTGAAGCAGAAAGCTAGGAAACTATTTTTATGGACATTTTTGACAAAGGCTTCATCTCTAAAATATATAGAGAACTGAGCCAAGTGTAAAAGAATACAAGTTATTCCCCAATTGGTAACAGTAAAAGCATATAGGACTTCCTTCTGGGGGTGGAGCCATGGCAGCGGAGATCAGACAGGAGTCTCTGTAACCTCCTCTAACCTTCCCTCAAACCAACAACATATGAAGCCTCTAGACTGATTTTGAAGCAAAAAAATCCACAATATCTGGAGGACAACACGATTCTAGAAGAAGATACTCTGGAAGAACCTCAAAACAGGTCTGTTTTAATTAGGCAGGGGGGTGGTCTGCTGAACCCAGACTGCAGCACAGGGAGACCGGGGCAGGGAGCTGGAGCAGGGAGCTGGAACAGGAGTTGGAGAAGGAGTCAGAGCATTGTGCTTTTCACACACCTGGGAGTCTTCTGGGGGCCTCTTGGGCCAATCTGTCCTGAGTGTGGGCAGGTGGTTTGGGGGGGTCTGCCTTTTGTGGGGGGGTAGATTGTGAACCACTGAACCCCTGATGAGCATCGGACCTAGCTGCCATTACACAGCACCCTAGGGCGATCAATCAATCAGCAGGACTGATCAGCACCAGAAATAATTCAATCATCGGAGCTGCCCAGTTCCTGAAATAACTCAATCAGCAGAACTGCCCCAGGGCAAATTAAAGCAGCTGTCCCACCTTTGCCCTAAACAGACCTCACACCTTTAAAAAAATGAATAAAAAACCAAAAAGAGCTCTCACCATAGACAACTTTTATGGAGAGAGGGAAGAACAGACCTCAAATCCTGAGGCCCCTAAAGGTAAAGCAACTCCAGAAAAAGCCCCAAAGAGAGACATAAACTGGTCTCCATATCACAAGGCTTTCTTTGAAGATTACATTAAAAATCTTAAAAGAGAGTTAGAAGAAACATGGGGAAACAAAATGAGATCACTGCAAAATAAAATAAAAAAAATGAAAAAAGAATGCAATGAACAAAAAATGTAATTGGTCAATTGCAAAAGGAACTAAAAACAGTAACTGAAGAAAATAAGACATTAAAAATTAGAATCGAACAATTGGAAATGAATGACTCATCAAGATTTCAAGAATCAGTCAAACAAAAACAAAAAAAAATGAAAAGATAGAGAAAAACATGAAATACCTCCTAGGAAAAACAACTGACCTGGAAAATAGATCTAGGAGAGACGATCTAAGGATTATAGGGCTTCCTGAAAGCCATGATGAAAAAAAGAACCTAGACACTATCTTCCAGGAAATCATAAAAGAAAACTGCCCTGATATTTTAGACCCAGAAGGCAAAATACTCCTTGAAACAATCCACCGATCACCTCCTGAAAGAAACCCAAAAATTAAGTCCCCCAGAAATATCGTGGCTAAATTCCAGAACTATCATACCAAGGAAAAGATATTACGAGAAGCCAGAAAGAAGCAATCTAAATATCAGGGAGCCACAATTAGGATCACACAGGACCTAGCAGCTTCTACTTTGAAGGATCGAAGGGCCTGGAATCAGATATTCTGAAGGGCAAAGGAACTTGGATTACAGCCAAGAATAAGTTACGCAGCTAGAATGAGCATTATCTTCCAGGGAAGAAGATGGTCATTCAATGATATATGAGAATTTCACCTATTTCTACTGAAAAGACCAGAACTGAACAAAAAATATGATCTACAAACACAGAACACAAGAGAAACATAAAAAGGTAACAAGGAAAAAAAAAACTCTTGAGAACTATATTTATGTTATAGATACTTATAGAATGAGGGTTGATTTTATGAATCTATTATTATATTATAATTATGATATGATTACTGTGATTTTATGATTATTATGATATGATTATTGTGATTTTATGATTATTATGATATGATAAACTGAAAAAGAAATTAAGAGGTAGAAAAGGGATAACACTGGAAGAAGAGGAACAGGAGGTAAAATAAGGGAAATTACATCACATGTAGAGGCAAAGAAAACCTATAATGATTGAGGGGAAAAAAGGGAGGGGAATGAGAATTGGGTTAATCTCCATCTCATCAGATTTGGCTCTGAGGGAATAATAGACATACTTATAAGCAAACAGGAGGGAAAGGGGGAAAAAGGGGGTGGGTGGGGCTCTAAAGGGGAAGGATTGTTTGAGGGAAGTGGCTATCAAAAGCAAAATAGTAGGAAGGAGGGAAAGGGGATAAGAAAGAGAAAAGCATAAGCTAGGGTAAATAAGATGGCAGGAAATACAGAATTAGTTATTTTAACTGTGAATGTGAATGGAATGAACTCTCCCTTAAAGCAGAAGCCGATAGCAGACTGGATTAAAAACCAGAATGCAACAATATGTTGTATACAAGAAACACATCTAAAACATAGAGATACATACAGGGTGAAGGTAAAAGGCTGGAGCAGAATCTATTATGCTTCAGGTGAACAAAAAAAAGCAGGGGTAGCAATCCTGATCTCAAACCAAGTAAAAGCAAAGATAGACTTCATTAAAAGAGACAAAGAAGGAAATTATATCTTCCTAAAGGGTACCATAGATAATGAAGCAATATCAATACTAAACATATATGCACCAAGTGGTATAGCATGGAAATTCCTAGAGGAAAAGTTCAGAGAGATGCAAGAAGAAATAGACAGCAAAACTATAATAGTGGGGGATCTCAACCTCCCTCTCTCAGAACTTGATAAATCAAACCACAAAATAAATAAGAAAGAAGTTAAGGAGGTAAACAAAATGTTAGAAAAGTTAGGTATGATACATCTTTGGAGGAAATTAAATGGAGACAGAAAGGAGTTTACTTTTTTCTCAGCAGTCCATGGAACTTATACAAAAATTGACCATGTGTTAGGACACAAAAACCTCAAAATCAAATGCAGGAAGGCAGAAATAATAAATGTATTTTTTTCAGATCATGACGGAATGAAAATCACATGCAGTATAAGGCCAGGAGAAAATAGACCAAAAACCAATTGGAAACTAAATAATTTTATCCTAAAGAATGAATGGGTGAAACAGCAAATTACAGACACAATTACTAATTTCATCCAAGAGAATGACAATAATGAGACAACATACCAAAATCTGTGGGATACAGCCAAAGCGATAATAAGGGGAAATTTTATATCTCTAGATGCTTATTTGCATAAAATAGAGAAAGAGAAAATCAATGAATTGGGCTTGCAACTAAAAAAGCTAGAGAAAGAACAAATTAAAAACCCCCAATCAAATACCAAACTTGAAATCCTAAAAATAAAAGGAGAGATTAGTAAAATTGAAAGTAAAAAAAAAAACTATTGAATTAATAAATAAAACTAAAAGTTGGTTTTATGAAAAAAACAACAAAATAGATAAAACTCTACTTAATTTAATTAGAAAAAGGAAAGAGGAAAATCAAATTGTTAGTCTCAAAAATGAAAAGGGAAAACTTTCCACCAATGAAGAGGAAATTAGAGCAATAATCAGGAGTTACTTTGCCCAACTGTATGCCAATAAATTTGATAACCTAAGTGAAATGGAGGAATATCTACAAAAATATAGATTGCCCAGATTAACAGAAGAGGAAATAAATTACTTAAATAGTCCCATTTTAGAAAAAGAAATAGAACAAGTCATTAATCAACTCCCTAAGAAAAAATCCCCAGGACCACATGGATTTACATGTGAATTCTACCAAACATTTAAAGAACAATTAACTCCAATATTATATAAACTATTCGAAAAAATAGGGAATGAAGGACTCCTACCAAACTCCTTTTATGATATAGACATGGTACTGATACCTAAACCAGGTAAAACAAAAACAGAGAAAGAAAATTATAGACCAATCTTCTTAATGAATATTGATGCAAAAATCTTAAATAAAATATTAGCAAAGAGATTACAGAAAATCATTCCCAGAAAAATACACCATGACCAAGTAGGATTTATACCAGGAATGCAGGGATGGTTCAATATTAGGAAAGCTATTAACATAATTGACTATATTAGTAACCAAATTAACAAAAAACATATGATAATCTCAATAGATGCAGAAAAAGCATTTGATAAAATCCAACATCCATTCCTATTAAAAACATTAGAGAGTATAGGAATTAATGGACTTTTCCTTAAAATAGTCAGTAGCATCTATTTATTTATTTATTTATTTATTTATTTATTTTTATAAAGCTTTTTATTTACAAAACATATGAGTGACCTTTCAAC
>JAJPUD010000058.1:213170-232276 GCA_023553655.1 Myrmecobius fasciatus
CAGATCTAGAAAGAGAAGAAGAAAAAAACAACCTAAGAAGGAAAACAAAATGCATGGAAATATTCACAGAAAGCGTTAAAATGGTGTGTTGTGGTTCACTCTCAGTTCCCACAGGCCTCTCTCTGGATGTATATGACTATCTTCATCGCAGAACAACTGGTTTGAATCACATCATTGTTGAAGAGAACCATGTCCATCAAAATTGATCATCGTATAGTCTTGTTGCTGTGTATAATGTTCTCCTGGTTCTGCTGATTTCACTCAGCATCAGTTCATGCAAGTCTCTCCAATCCTCTCTGAAATCCTCCTGTTGGTCATTTCTTACAGAACAATAATATTCCATAACATTCATATACCATAATTTATTCAGCCATTCTCCAATTGATGGGCATCTTTTCAATTTCCAGTTTCTTGCCACTACAAAAAGGGCTGCCACAAACATTTTTGCACATGTGGGTCCCTTTCCCTCCTTTAAAATCTCTTTCGGATATAGGCCCAGTAGAAACACTGTTGGGTCAAAGGGTATGCACTGTTTGATAACTTTTTGAGCATAGCTCTATTTAAAGTAGCATCTATTTAAAACCATCAGCTAGCATCATATGTAATGGTGATAAACTGGAACCATTCCTAATAACATCAGGGGTGAAACAAGGTTGCCTACTATCACCATTACTATTCAATATTGTATTAGAAATGCTAGCCTTGGCAATAAGACAAGAAAAAGAGATTAAAGGAATTAGAGTAGGTCATGAGGAAACCAAATTATCACTCTTTGCAGATGATATGATGGTCTACTTAGAGAACCCTAGAATCAACTAAAAAACTATTAGAATTAATCCACAACTTTAGCAAAGTTGCAGGATACAAAACAAATCCACATAAATCATCAGCATTTTTATATATCACCAACCAAATGTAACAGCAAGAGATACAAAGAGAAATTCCATTCAAAATAACTATCAATAGTATAAAATATTTGGGAATATATCTGCCAAGGGAAAGTCAGGATCTATATGAGCAAAACTACAAAACACTCTCCACACGAATAAAGTCAGATGGAAACAATTGGAAAAACATCAAGTGCTCTTGGATATAGGTCGAGCGAATATAATAAAGATGGCAATACTACCTAAACTAATCTATCTATTTAGTGCTATACCAATCAAACTCCCAAGAGATTATTTAACTGACCTAGAAAAAATAACAACAAAATTCATCTGGAAAAACAAAAGGTCAAGAATTTCAAGGGAATTAATAAAAAAAAATACAAATGAGGGTGGCCTAGCTGCACCAGATCTAAAACTATATTATAAAGCAGTGGTCACCAAGACCATTTGGTACTGGATAAGAAATAGAGTAGTGGATCAGTGGAATAGGTTAGGTTCACAGGACAAAATACTCAATGACAATAGTAATCTAGTGTTTGATAAACCCAAAGACTCCAGTTTTTGGGATAAAAACTCACTATTTGACAAAAACTGCTGGGATAATTGGAAACTAGTATGGAAAAAATTAGGCATTGACCCATACCTAACACCATATACCAAGATAAGGTCAAAATGGATTCATGATCTAGGCATAAAGAATGATATTGTAAACAAATTAGAACAATGTAGGATGGTTTACCTCTCAGACCTGTGGAGGGGGAAGGAATTTGTGACCAAAGAAGAACTAGAGGTCATCATTAATCACAAAATAGATAAGTTTGACTATATCAAGTTAAAAAGTTTTTGTACAAACAAAATGAATGCAGACAAGATTAGAAGGGTAGCAGTAAACTGGGAAAATATTTTTACATCCAAAGGTTCTGATAAAGGCCTCATTTCTAAAATATATAGAGAATTGACTCAAATATATAAGAATTCAAGCCATTCTCCAATGGATAAATGGTCAAAAGATATGAACAGACAATTTTCAGTTGAAGAAATTGAAACTATTTCTGGTCACATGAAAAGTTGTTCCAAGTCACTATCGATCAGAGAAATGCAAATTAAGACAACTCTGAGATACCACTATACACCTGTCAGATTGGCTAAAATGACAGGAAATCATAATGATAACTGTTGGAGGGGATGTGGGAAAACTGGGACACTGATACATTGTTGGTGGAACTGTGAACGGATCCAACCATTCTGGAGAGCAATTTGGAGCTATGCTCAAAAAGTTATCAAACTGTGCATACCATTTGACCCAGCAGTGTTTCTACTGGGCCTATATCCCAAAGAGATTTTAAAGGAGGGAAAGGGACCCACATGTGCAAAAATATTTGTGGCAGCCCTTTTTGTAGTGGCAAGAAACTGGAAATTGAAAGTATGCCCATCAATTGGAGAGTGGCTGAATAAATTATGGTATATGAATGTTATGGAATATTATTGTTCTGTAAGAAATGACCAACAGGAGGATTTCAGAGAGGATTGGAGAGACTTGCATGAACTGATGCTGAGTGAAATCAGCAGAACCAGGAGAACATTATACACAGCAACAAGACTATACGATGATCAATTTTGATGGACATGGTTCTCTTCAACAATGATGTGATTCAAACCAGTTCCTATTGTTCAGCGATGAAGACAGTCATATACATCCAGAGAGAGGCCTGTGGGAACGGAGTGTGAACCAAAACACAGCATTTTAATGCTTTCTGTGAATATTTTCATGCATTTTTTTCCTTCTTAGGTTGTTTTTTCTTCTTCTCTTTCTAGATCTGATGTTTCTTGTGCAGTAAGATAACTGGATAGATATGTATACATGTATTGTATTTGTCATATAATTTATCCTATTTAGCATGTATTAGATTACCTGTCATCTGGGGTGGGGGTGGGGGGAAGGAGGAGAAAAGCTTGGGAAAAAAAGTTTTTGCAAAGGTCAATGTAGAAAAATCACTCATATGTTTTATAAATAAAAAGCTTTATTAAAAAAACAGTAAAAGCATATGAACAGACAATTTTCAGTTGAAGAAATTAGTCATCTATAGCCATATGAAAATTGCTCTAAATCACTACTGATTAGAGAAATGCAAACTAAAACAACTGAGATACCATCTTATACTTATAAGAAGACAGGAAAAGATAATGATAAATGTTGGAGGAGATGTGAGGAAAATAGGATAGCAATGCATTGTTGGTGGAGCTGTGAACTGATTCAGCCATTCTGGAGAACAATCTGGAACTATGCCCAAAGGGCTATGAAAGTGTACATATCCTTTCATTCAGCAGTATCTCTACTGGGCTTGTATACTCAAGAGATCATTAAAATGAAAAAAGGATCCACATGTGTAAAAATTTTTGTAACATGGGGCAGCTAGGTGATGCAATGGATAGAGCACCAGCCCTGAAGTCAGGAGGACCTGCGTTCAAATCAGACACATCACCTCCTAGCTGTGTGACCCTGGGCAAGTCACTGAACCCCAGTTGCCTCAACTAAAAAAAAGAAAGAAAAACATTTGTAGCAGTCCTTTTTGTAATGGCAAGAAACTGGAAACTGAGGGGACCACCATCAATTGTGTTATGGCTGAATAAGTTGTGGCATTTTAACATAATGGAATACTATTGTTCTATAAAAACTGATAAGCAGGTTGATTTCAGGAAAGCTTGGAAAAACTTACATGAGCTGATGCTGAGTGAAGTGAGAGAACCAGGAGACTGCTATATATTGTCACAGTAAGATTGAGTCATTTTCAACTATGATAGACTTAACTCTTCTCAGTAATACAGTGATCCAATAGAGTTGGAATGGAAAATGCCATCTACACTAAGAGAAAGAACTATGGAAATTGAATATGGATGAAAGCACACTAATTTTACCTTTTTCATTTTTCCTTTCTTGTAGTTTTTTCCTTCTGTTTTGAATTTTTTTCACTACGTTAATATGGAAATATGCTTGAAATGATTGTATATATATATAATCTATTTCAGATTGCTTGATGTCTTGGGGAGGTAAGGAAGAGAGGGAAAAAAATTGGAACTTAAAATCTTTTAAAAGGGAATGTTGAAAACTATATTTATACATAATTGAAAAAAAATATTATTAAGTGAAACAAATAAATTTCTCCCTTTGTCATCTCATCCATTCTCTTGTGGTTCTTCTTTCTGAGAGATTACAAGAGTTGTTTTTTCCCTTTGGTGTTTATTCAAAAGCTCAATTAATGTACATGGTACATTCCCCTCTATTCTCCCCTTCATTTCTCATCTCCCTTTATGCACCCTTCCAACCTGAAATTTAGTCTCACAAAATACAATGATTTATCTGTTAAGGAGCTTCAGGGTTTAGTCCATGATGTTAGGCTAGCTCCTCTCTACAGTCACATTTATTACTTTAAGTTCCACTTCCATCATTATCTCTCTTAAACTTTTAAAAATAAATCTCTTAAAGGTCTGACTGCTGTATCAGTTTTTTAACCCAAGAGATGTTTTTGTCTTGCTATTTTTTACTTTTGATAGTCTCAGAGATATGATAATTTGTTTCATTTCTTGTTCTTCCCTTGATGGCTAACTTTGTTATATTTCTGTTGTTTGGGGGTACCTAACAGGTTGAATAATCTGATCAAACTTGTTTTGTTTTGAAGGAATGTTTAAATACCTCTCTTTTATTTAATATTCATCTTTTTAAAAACATCAATAGCCTTAGGTTTGCAGGATATGTTATTTGGGGTTGCATATTGAGCTTCTTTGCTTTTCAGATTACATTATTCCTATTCCCTTCTGAGGTCTCTAGTGGGCATAGAATACTTTTCAGATATTCAAATTTTATTACTATGAAGTTTTAGCCTTCTTGAAATCTTGGGGAAGGAGGGGGTAGAGAATAAGCATTTATATATCATCTGCTATGCATCAGGCACTGTGCTAAGCCTTTTTAAAATATCATCTCATTTGATACAACAACCTTGCCAGGCAGGGATTGTTAGTCTCATTTTATAGCTGAGGAAACTGAGGCAAGCATACATAATTCCAAACATAAATTCCATACAAAGCTCATTAGTATGGAATACTCTCCTTAATGTCACTTTAAGTTCTCTTTAAGTTTGAGACACTGCAGGCTCTGCAGCCATTCTAGAATGTTCTGGCTTCCACCTTTGAAAGATTCAGAAGGCCAGCCTCACTTCAGGTTGCTGAAAGAGAGGATTTTGAGAAAGCATGAGAGGAGCTGACAGTCTCAATCAGGTTTCATAACTGGAAGCCAGAAAGCCTGACTGCAGGGTCCAAAGTGACTTGAAGCAAAGTGGACAAGAACTGAAGAGCTCTCCTCTCTTCTCTCCTCTTGCCCACTCCACCTGGCTCCTGACCTGGACACTGATCTCTACCACTAAAGAGAGGGTCCCATACCAATGAGCTGTGGGCCTGGGATTACACATAAATTAAGTAAATTGCCCAGGATCACACAGCCAGTAAGTGGGTGAAATTAAACTCAGGTCTTCCTGACTCTTGTCCCAGTTAGAGTTATCCACTGTGCCCCTTTGATACTTTTAGCTTTTTGCCATATATTCGTTCTCTTCTTGTTCAGCTTTTGGCATTTGTGTGTGGGTGCATTGTATTGTTTTTCAAGACTAGATTTTCATATTTCATTCAGGTTATAGGTGCAATCCCACTTCTGATTAGCACAGAAGCTTTAAATTGCTCTGTTTCTGACCTGGGCCAGTTTACTCTTCCTAAGTAGTCCATGGTCCCTCTTTTGGGCTTCTTGCCTTCATGGACTGTGGATTTCACTGTTACTGCTCTAATAATAGCACATAGCTCCTCTTCGGGGATTTTTTTAAGTCAATGAGGACTGGAAAAAATATCTTATTGTCCATCTTGTTCACATAAACAGATGCACCAAGCCTTCTTTAAAAAAAAAACAGACTAGAACTTACTATCCAAATGAGTGTTGACATTCAGTGTACTATATGATACAGTATTGGAGGTGGAAGAAACTTTAGAGATATGGAGTCTTCCCCCACCTATTCCCATTTCACTGCAGCCTAGAGTGGCAAAGTAAGTTGTTCAAGGTAATAGGAAAACTAAGAAAGAGAAGGGAAACTCAGATCTAGGTTGTACAACTCGTAAGTCCAGTGCCTTTCCAATGCCCTTGGAGGGTATACCCTTATGACAATCATGACGTTATTTCTCAAAATAATTCTGAAACTCCTCTTGTGCAATGGCTGGTATACAAGGCAAGAACATGCTATAGATTTTGAGGGTCATGCTCAAAGAAAAGTTTCAGAAATGCATTCATTTGGAGCAGTCTTGTAATAAGATGGCAGAGCTCCCTACGAGCAGCAATTCTTTTGGTGGATTTGTTTCTTTTTTGTTTTTCTTTCCCCAAAATTGATCCCAGGGCCTTGCACACAGTGATTATTTAATAATTGCTAGCAGAATTGAAAGGACAGCAAGGTGGTCCAGTGGATAGAGCAACAGACCTAGAGTCAAATCCAGCCTCAGTTACTTACTAGCTGTATGACCCTGAACAAGTCACTTAAGTCTGTGTGCCTCAGTTTTCTCACCTGTAAAATGATCTGGAGAAAGAAATGGCAAACCACTCTAGTATCTTCACCAAGAAAACCCCAAAGAGGGTCAGAGAGAATCAGGTATGACTGAAATGACTAAATAACCACAAGATGCTGAATTGAAATAAGTGGGTTTTCTCCCATGGTAGCTAATTTTGAAGTAAGAAATTAAGTGGTTTGCCCACAGTCTACACAGTTGGACCAGGATTTAAACATCAGTAGGCCATCTGACTCTAAGTACTATACTCTCATCATGACACCACACTGTTTAGTCAATGGCTTTAACATGGTAACAGAGATTCATTTGGATATATTACTTTCAGTCTAGTCAATATTCCATTTTCTACTTATTACTTTCACTAGGTGGTACACACTGGGTCTGGAGTCAAGAAGACCTGAATTCAGATCTGGTCTTTAACACTTACTAGTGAGTGATGATGGGCAAATCACCAACCCTCTGTTTGCTTCAGTTTCCTCATCTTTAAAATGAGGATCATAATAGCACTTATTTCCCAGGATTACTGTGAGGAGAAAAGAAGATATTATTTATAGTGTGTTTTTACAAAACTTTATGTGTATATAAATGCTAGCTATCATTATTATTAATTGCTCTCTAGGAACATTTCAAATCATTGACAGATATTTGTCACATCTCAAAACTATTATACTTAGTATACAATTCTAGATACTCAGAATACCAAATTTGGGTGAGAATGCTGATCAAATGTCACTGACATACTGAACAGTGATCCTAGTGCAGAAAGAGAGTTAAACTTGGATTCACAGGGTTCATCAGGGTTCAAATACCAGTTCAGTTACTTACTCCTGTGTGACCTTGAATGAATTCTGTTTTCTCATCTGAAAAATGAGGGAATTGGATTTGATAGCGTCTGAGGTTCCTTCCAGTTCTAAATCTAGGATCCTATACCCTTAAAGTTTTAGGTGGTTGTGGGTTTTTTTTTTATTTTATTTTCATGGTCTTCCCTTTCTCTATTTGTAAAACTGAGATAATAGGAAGAGAATGAGGGTAATAATAACTCACACATAGGAAGCCCTTTGCTCACAATAACACTGTGAGGTCAGGATCACAATTTTCTCATGTATAAAAATGAGAGGTTTGGACTAAATGGTATTGAAGGTCCCTCTGAGCTCTAAAATCCCATAATTCTAGGTATTCTCTCCCTTTTAATAATAATAGCTTGTGTTTATAAGTACTTAAGGTTTACAAAGTACTTTACATACATTATCTCTATTTGACACTTAAAATAACCCAGGGGAGGCAGGTTCTTCAGTTCACACTGAGACTATTTTACAGCAAGGAGAAGCTGAGGATCACAAAGGATAAGTAACTTCCCTATAGTCACAAAGCTCATAAATGTTAGAACCAGAATTTAAACATAGGCAGGGCCCCTGACTGCAACTACCACACTCCCACCACTGCACTACAGTGTTCCATCAGCATCTAGAAAGGGCTTTGAAATATTACAAAGACACTTTTGTGAGAAAGATAGAGGGAAATAGAGACAGACAGACAGAAAGAGATAAAGAGAGACAGAAGATCAAACTAATAAAATTTAAAAGTGAGAAATGGGCTTCATAAGGAAAGGAAATAAATAAAACAATTAGAAAGTATCATACACAATTACATACTAAAGACACAGAAAACTTAAAAGAAGTGGATGAATATTTATAAAAATAGAAAATACCCCAGTTAACCATAGAGGAAATAAAGAACCTAAACAAGCCCATCTCAAAAAGATAAAAAGAGCAAGTCATGAATGAACTCTAAAACAACAACAATATCTGGTCCAGATGGATATACAAGGGAATTCTATCAAACATTTAAAAAACAAATAATGTCTTTGCTATATAAACTGCCTTAAAAATACAAAAAGTTACTCTACCAAAACCCTTCTATGAGACAAATATAGTCCTGATACCCAAGCCAGGCAGGATTAAAAAATCAAAAAAAGAAACCACACAACAATATTATCGATGCATGTTGTTTCAAAAATATTAAATATATTATGAGCAATAAAGCTACAGGAATGTCAAAAATAGCCATTCTGAATATATAAGTTGTATTTGTCACAGGAATGCAAAAATTCGAAAAACTGCTAGCATAATTAGATAAAAACAAATCACTTTGAATCAGGAAGTTCAAAATTTAAATCTCAGCTTCCACTTAATATCTGGGTAACTCTCTGAACTTCAGTTTCCTCATCTGAAAAATGGAATATTATAATAATAGCACCAGTATACAAGGTTGTTTGGAGGGATATAGGTAAAACACTTCACAAATCTCAAAGTGTAATATAAATGTTAGTTACTATGCTTGGAACTTTAACCAATGGGTGTGAGAAAAGGTTCCAAAAATACAAGTCATTTATTATAAAACAGACCAACTAAAAAGTAAATAAGTAAAACCATATTTCCTGTACATGACTAATTTACCTAAAACTAATATTTCTAATGAATAAACATTGAATCCTTCCCAGTCAAGTCCGTAGAACAAGGATGTCCAATTATTATTTGTCATAATAATAAGATAAAAAAAAATTAAGGACATAGAAACAAACAGGAGGAAAAAAATAGTCCCTATTTGCAAACAATATGCTGTTTTACAAAGAAAACCCCAGGGAATCAAAGGAATATTAATTTGGACAGTTAATTGAATGAATAAATCATGGTGAGTGAAAGAATAAAAGCTCAAGAACATCAAGGGAAATGTAAAAAAAGAAGAATGAAGGAGGCCCTCAACATCAGATCTCAAATTACCTTACAAAGCTGTATCCATGCTATCTGGTTCTATGTTAAATAATAGAAAAGTAATTAGTGGAATAGATTAGACCAACAAGACCTGGAGCCAAACATTTAAAATGGGTTTGTGGTTCCATAGATTCAAGAACACTAACTGCTGGGAAACGACAAGAACAGCTAGAGAAACTGAAGAGCAATTTGGTAGAAAACAGATTTACACAAATATACTATAGAAATGGGTGTAGTAGATCTGATAAATTCATTTTTGTTTATCTACATTGGATAGAGTGCTGGGTCTGGAGTCAGGAAGTCCTGAGTTCAAATGTAGCCTTAGACACTTACTAGCTGGGTAACCCTGAGCAAGTCACTTCATCCAGTCTGCCTCAGTTTCCTCATCTGTAAAATGAGATGGAGAAAGAAATGAGAAACTGTTCCAGTACCTTTGCCAAGAAAACCACAAATGGGGTCATGGAGAATCTAACATGACCAAAAAATAACTGCTCAACAACAAGAAAAGGATCTAGGCCTCCACACCGCTTTCTGTACAGCTCTTGACCATGCTTTCTCAATCTAGACCACCATCTTCATTTCTTCCCCAGCATGGATAGGTAAGATTTTGCCTTATCAAATAAGAGCCCAAGCCTCTACTTTACTTCCTGGCCATGTCTTCAACATGGTCTCAGGAATGTACCATCTTCCCTATCCACTTTTTTTCCAACATCACTTATGCGTTTTCATTCTCCAGTAGAATATAAGCTCCTTGAGGGCAGGAACTGTGTCATTTATTTGTATTTGTATCGCTAGAATTTAACACACAGAGAATCTGGCAATACTAAGAGCTTAATAAATCTTGGCTGATTGAATGATTAAAGACTAAAAACCATTTCAAAAGTCCAAGTAAAACTTTCCCTTTACACTGGGTTTATGAAATTAGAACAAAGGCAGGGTGAGAAAGAGTGAGTAAGTGCATTAACTTATTCTGAAGGGAAAAAATAGGACATTTTAGGATGGAACAAGGCCAGAGAGCCCGCTGAGAGTTATCTCCTCCTCTCAGAGCTGCTAGTCCTGGCACAGTATAATTTTCTTCCAAATGCTTGTCTAACTATTTTTAAAAAAGCAAAAAAAAAATCTACCCTATTCATCCCATTTGTTTCTATTATTGCCTTTGGTAATTTTTCCCATGTTTTAGCTCTTTGAGTAAAGAGATTTCCTTTGGTACTTGGCTTATTAGTATCAGTATTTCTCCCCAAGAGCCTGCTAGCATTCCTATATTTTCCTATTCTAAGTTTTTAATACTCATTGGTGACCCAGATGGGCCGTTTAATTTGGAAAATATCTACATATGTAGTGACCACACCTTCCTTATTATCAAAGACAGTCTTGAATTAAAAACTTCTATTCCACAGCAATTACATTGTCAATATTGTAAACTATCAAGATTTCAATAAAAATTATAACAAATACTAATGGCATCCTAGAAATGCCAATATTTTAATAAAGAGTAGCTGAGTGAACCAAGTCATCAATCATCATTATAAAAAGCATAACTATGTAACAAAAGATTGAGGGCCACAAAACAGGCAGAATGAAGACATTTCATAATTACTCAAGAAAAACACATGTGAGGACTTCTGGGTCATGAAATAAACAAGATGGAGTACTAGAGATTTTTTCTAATTCTCTCTACTTCCCAAATCTCTCTAAAACAGAAATTATGTACCAAAGATAAATAAACTTCAGATGTCTCCATGATTCAGGACACAGAATCCAAAAGAAGGTTAAAAACAAAAGCAAACAAAACAAAAATAATGTGAGCTGACATCTTACAGTGAGCAAACTCAGCACTCTTTGCTCACACCCCATCCTAGCAGTGAGGCAGCACTAGCTGACCCATATGAGCTCACAACTAAATCCAACCCCATAGCCCTTCTCCCCTCCCTCTTTACTGTACAGTGGAAATCCAGCTCTAGGCTGACAGGACAGATAACCAATAGCCTCTCCAATGTTCGAGGCTGATGTACCAAGAATTATATAGAGGAGACTAAGAAGTTTTGAGATTCAGTCCCCAAGAAAAGCAACATTGGAGGAGAAGGAATCAGAGAGTCAAAAGTGAATGACTGGGGAAAAATAAAAGGGGGAAGGAAATTGTCAAAGATCTCAGGAGTAAGAAGATTCATAGACTTTGTACACAAGTAGAGTTCAGGCATCTTTGAATAAATACTGAAAAATAAAGGGAAATGATCTGACTTTGAGAAAGAAGATCCTGTTAAATTGGAGAGCATGTAACCATAATGTGTGTGTGTGAGAGAGAGAAAAAAAGAGAGAGAAAGAGAGACAGAGACAGAGAGAGAGAAAGAGAGACAGAGAGAAGCAATGTGAGAGGGGATGAGGGAGGGGAGGAAGGAGAAAAAGAAAGAAGGATTGAGGGAAGGAAGAATAAAGGAAGGAAGGAGGGAGGAAAGGAGAATAGGAAGGCAGGACAGAAGGAGGGAGGGATGGAAGGAAAGAAGGAAGTGTTATGCCCTGAATTAAATGTTATAACCCCCCCCCTCCCTTTTACCTTGCTGTTAGGACTGGGAGAATCGAGTCAGGAAAAACTTTGAAGCTCATCAGGTCCACCATTTGGATGATAATATGTTCAACACTGTCATTGGTCCCCATAAGAAATCTGAGCCATCGGCATTAAAACAGTTAAGAGGAAAAAGGACATGCATGCTGCCTACTCTGGTGCCAAAGTTGTAAAGAAGACTCACCTCATATTGCCATCATTCAGTGTTTGCAGGCCCATTAGCCACAAGCTTCTTCTCCTTAGAGTCCCATTGAAGAGATAATATCAGCTTTGACACCTTGAAAGCTACCTTCTCAAGTTCTACCCCCTTCTTGTGTTTGAGGAAGAATCCTCTTTAATTCCAGGCTAGGGTCCCCCAAACCCTTTCTCGGAAGGAATTAATCAAAATCATGGTGAAGTACAGACACCTTGCAAATTAAAGGTGGAGTGGTAACCATTTCCCCAGGATGCATATTCTTCAATAGTAAACAAAGAAATCTGTAATTTCTTTCCTGTGAGTGATCTCTCCACAAGTTCAGACTTCCACCTCTCTGAGTTATTAGATATTCTTGGAGAGTTGCTGGATCTGAAAGATTTCTAACCCTTTGGCCAGTCTGCTATGATTTGGCTAGGTTAATCTTTAAATGAGTAGCCATCCAAATGGCCTATACTCTCAAGTTTTTGCAGGTTCTTTGATAAACGTGTCAGAACTTACACTCTGCTGTCATCACATTTAAGCACCCAGGATCATCTCCATGCCATGATGAGGCACCCAAGTAGAGTGCATGGAGAACGGAAGCTTAAGGGCAGATACCGTTTCACCTTGGCTTTGGCAGACCCAGCATCTGACACCATGATTCACCCTTAGTAGACATTTAATAAAACTTATTGAACTTGGTAACTTGATTTTGGTGGATGCAACAGCAACAACAATAAAGGAAACAGCATTCATATAGCACTTACAGGTTTGCCAAGTGTTTTAAATTTTGATCCTTATAACAAACCCTTTGAAATAGGCAGTATAAATACTATCTCCATTTCACAGAGAAGAAAGTAGGACAGAGAGTTAAAGAAATTTCCCTAAGATCCCGCAGCTAGTGAGTGATAGAGCTGGGGCTGAAACCCAGGTGTTCTGATTTCTAATCCAATATATCTTCCTCTGCACAATATGTGCAACACCCAAAGGCAGAAGGGATCTTGGAGAATTTGGTTTCATTTCACGGCTGCCTGTTTAGAATGAATAGACTCTCTCTCACAATATTCCTAGTCTTTTAGATTCAACAGTTGAAATATTTTAAATGAAGTTGAATTGTATAATTTTCCAAATCTCTTCTCTGTTGGGATAAACTATTTACACTAGGAGGAAGTGAAGTGTTTGTATGGAACATTATACCTCTAACACCTTCCAAGTGTATATTCATTCTGAAGTCAAATGAGGTTCTGCAAGGCTGCCAGAAATCTCATCTGATTTCTCATTTTTCTCTATGACCATTCCAATATGATGTTGGAGGACCTGACTCTTGCCTCCCTGCCCCTGGTGTAATAACCATCACTAGACAAATAGAATGGGGAATTCAGGGAGATACAGCCAAATTAAACAAGATGACCACACTGACAAACTATCAAAGGCATTTCCTTCTAGCACTTTATCGTTACCCACTCCATTGGTGCAGAAATGCCTTGGAAGAATGTTGCCCATGATTTTTACTTCCTATATTAGTATTTAAGATGTATGGAGAAGTATTAGGGCTAGAGTAAAACCATTCATTTCTAAATAACTTGTCCTCAGCCAAATATCTGTGGAAAGGAATTGAAGAAATACATTTTTTTCTTTTAAAAAAATTGTTTATTTTTTTTCTCCTTGTCATTTCCCTTCTTTCCCCACCCCCTGCAATTGGACAAAAGAAAAGGAAAATCCTCATAATAAATATGTACAGTCAAGCAAAACAAATTCTCACATTATTTCCAAAACTATATGTCTCATTCTGCATTTTGAGTATATCACCTCTCTATCGGGAAGTGAGTAGCACATTTTGTCTTTGGTCCTCTAGAACTATAATTTGTCATTGAATTGACTGGAATTCTTAGATCTTTCAAAATTGTTTTTCCTTATAATGTTGTTATATAACTTGTCCTGGTTCTCTTTATTTCACTATACATCAATTCATAAAAGTTTCTAAGCTTCTTCAGAAATAATACATTTCATCATTTCTTAGGCTACATAGTGATGCATATGATGTATATGCCATAATTTGTCTAGAAACTCCCGAATAGGAGGGCATCCACTCAGTTTCCAGTTTTTTTGCTATTACAAAAAGAGATTCTATTGATACATGTGAACCCTTTTGTTTTTTTCTTTGATCTTCAGGGATATAGGCTTGATGGTGAAATCACTAGGTCACAAGTTATGCGCAGTTTAGTGACTTTGAGGGCAAAGTTCCAAATTGTTTTCCAGAATGGCTGATTTGTGGTATTTGGCCTGTTGGTAGCTTGGGTTTTTTCCTTTAAAAACTGACTATTTTACTTAGAGATAACTCAATAGTCTATAAGATTTCATTACTGTCTATCAATAGTTTATTCTTTTTGCTTACTGTTTTTGTTTTGTTCTTTTATGAAATTTTTTTAGCCAACGACAGAATTGCTTAAAGATGTTTAATGCTAAAAAAATTACAAAGCAAATGGTTAGCTTAAGTTGTGATGGCCTTTTTAAAAAAATAAATGTTAAGTTATTATTATTTGTTTTGTTTTTAAATCCAAACATTTTTAAAGCCACCAATTGGTTTATTAGGATTTTTAATTATGTAATTTCACTTAAAAATATGGAATGTGCAAGTGCCATTTTTGGATTAGAATGTATACTACTGACAGATTTAAAATTTGTAAAATGTGATTTTACAACTTTTTTTTACAGTAGAAACAAGGCTTCTACATATAATGGAAGAAAAAACCCTAATCTCTTAAATGGTTTAATGTGATAAATAACATTCAAAGTTTTGTCTTATATAAATAGCCTATGGTCTCAAGCACTTCATTGTAATGAGAAGTGGGAATAAGTCATCAATAAAATATACTTGTTTTCATTCAAAAAAAGGAAACTGACTATGTTTATCCTTTAACCATTTACCTATTGGAGAATGTCTCCATAAATTGTTATATATTTTAATCAGTTCCTCACTTATCTTGAATATTAAAAGAAATTTGCTACAAAGACTTTTCCAAGTTGTTTCCTTTCTAATTTTCACTGGCTTTGTTTGTGTAAAATCCTTTAAATTTCATTTCATCAAATTTTTCCATTTTTCCCCATGATTCTTTCTATCCTTTGATCATGAATTCTTCTCTAAGCATAGACTGGTAGGGAGTTTCTTCCTTGTTCCTCTAATCTAATTATGATGTCACCTTTTATGTCTATTTAGCGCTTATCCTGGTAAGAAATGATATCATTTCTTGCTCTAGGAACATCCTTCCTCCTCCTCCTCTCTATCCATCAAAGTCTTTTGCATTCTTGGAGGTAGAGCTCCAAGGCTACCTCCTCCCCCAAGCCTTCTCTCATTCCCTCAGCCCTAAGTGATATCTCTTTTTGTTTGTAACAGAAAGCTTTGTAAGGGTCATTGTTGAAGAATTACCAGTACATATGTTTTGCAAATAAAAAGCTTTAATTAAAAAAATGAACTATAAAAAATATATAATGTGATATCTGGCTGAAAAGATAAGTGGTAGATCGGAATATTTTTAAATATATGAATATGTGGTATCCCCTAGCACATTCTAATGGATACTTAGCTGCCTCTACATATTCATGCCCAAACTTTTTGAAAAGGGAGAACAAAAGGAAAAAGATGATTAGGTGATTTGATAATCATTTTTAAAAATCCACTTGATAACTGTAATGGCCAATCTTAGTCCCAGAGAGGAAAGGTAGGACAACTGGGGCTATGGATATTAAAAATGCCATAAACAGTGTCAGACACGGGCACTATGGCCATTGGCTTTGCTTACTATTTTTTTCTTTGTTACAAAGAAGGGCTCTTTTGGGGGAAAGACTTATTGAAAATACTGTGATATGAAAACAACTACTGCATTATTAAAAACATTAAATGGCATCAAACAAAAGGTACTTTTCTCTTCACTCACACAACCACCCTCAAAGTTTAACACCTTATCTATCACCTGTCAGCCAGACTACTGCAATAGCCTCCACCTTCACTTTCTGCAGGTTTGTATTGGTTTTTCTCTACACCTAGATTATACTTCTTCCTTTTCTCCACCTCTTGGAATGTCTGCTTTCTTTCAGGTCTCAGCTCAGGTAATCCTTCTCTAATCCTCCAAGTTGATGGGTAATGCCTATGTACTCCCTATGTTACCTTTTATCAAGTTTGTGTAATGTCACATGATTGATGTCATCTCCCTTCCAATGAGATTGTCCCATTTTTGCTTTTGCACCCCCAATCCTTAGCACAATACCTAGAATACAGAAGGCACTTAATGAATATTTCTGCATTAATAAATGATTGAATTGTTTTGACTTTTCTTTTTATTGTCTGGTCTTTTTCTTTGTGCTACGTTCTTCACAGGGTTACGCAGCTATAGTAACAGAAATGTAAAGTGAACACGAAATACAACAACCCTAGTTGTCTTTTCTTAAGATAAATTTTTATTTATTTTATTTTTACATAACTGTCATTTCCCCCTATAACCCTGCTCCCCACCCCCATCTCTAACAGAACCAGGCATCCCTTATGAGGAATATTAAAAAATAATCACAACTGATCAACAAATTGAAACAATTTAACAGGTTTCACACCTTTGGAACTTCTTGCCAGCTGTGTCAGGGAAGGAATAGGGGATAAGATTATGCATAGCTCATCGTTAAAGCCAGCTTGGTCTTTGTGATTCTGCAGCATTTATTTTCTATTGGTTGTGATTGTTGTTCCTTCCATTTACATTGCTGTAGTTATTGTGTATATTTTCTTGGTGCTCTTAACTTTTTATCAGTCCAATTAAGTCTTTGTATGTTTCTTTGTAGTACCATATTAATTGCTTCTTATAGCACAGTAAAATTGCATTCTGTTCAAGAACCACCATTTTTATCTAATCCTCACAGTGCATTTATTTTGATTCTAGTACCAAAGTACTACTACAAAAGTGGGATGTGTGAATGTAATATAATGCTAGACTATGCTATGATAATATAAAATATTTTGGTATTAAGCTGAGCTTTTCTATTTAACATTGACTTTTGTAGGGTATAGGCCCAGTGGTAAAATATCTGAATCGAAAGTTATAGACATGTTAGGCACTGTATTTGCATAATTCTAAGTTGCTTTCCAGAATGATTATGCTCATTTTTAACTCCATCAACAAAACATTATTAATGTGCATGTCTTTACATAATCACTCCAAAATGACTATTTCCATCTTTTGCCTCCTTGCCAATTTGCTACTTATGAGGGATAATGTCAAGGCTCTGATTTTGAACATTCTTTCATGTGATTATTAATAATACGCAATTCTTCATTTGACCTTATGGTAGGCATTTAATAAACATTTCCCAATTGATTAGCAAGGACTAAAAGTAATGTCCAAACAACGTGCAATATGCGTCCACTGACAACAACCAATACGGAATGGCCTGCAAGAATGTGCATGTCCACTTCAGGAAATAAAGCAAGGTATATTAGGGTTTTGGGTTATTTGGTGCAGTGGTTATTACATCTGCTTTACCTACAATAGATCCTGGATTCAATTACCAGTAGGAAGAATGGCGAGATTTCCACCTATTATTTCTCTAGTGAATAAATAATCCTTATAGACATTTTCTACAAAGATGTTTTCCTCAACTAACCACTCACCTGCTTTTCCTAGAAGCATTCATTTTGTTCCCACAAAAGTTTCTCAATTTCATGTAATTAAAATCATTGATTTTATTCACAAACAATAAAAACAGAAAATTTTCAAAAGAAAAAGATCATTTCTAGTCACATGAAAAAAGGCTCTAAATCACGACTCATTAGAAAAATACAGATTAAGGCAACTCTGAGGTACCGCTGCGCACTTGCAAGATTGGCCAAGATGACAGAAAACCTTAATCATAAATGTGGCCGGGGAGGTGGGAAACCTGGGACACTAAGGCATTGTTGGAGGAGTAGCAAAATGATCCCACCATTATGGAGAGCAATCTGGAACTGTGCTTAATGAGTTACAAAATGGGGCAGTCCCTTTGATCCTGCAGTGCTCCTACTGGGATCTCTATCCCAAGGAAATCGTAGAGGAGAGAAAAAGGACCCACATGTGCAAAAGTGTTTTTGTAGCTGCCCTTTCTGTAATGACAAAGAATGGGGAAATGAGGAGATGCTCATCAACTAGACAATGGCTGAATAAGCTGAGGGACATGAAAGTAATGGGATATTATGAG
Organism: Myrmecobius fasciatus; assembly: GCA_023553655.1. Lineage (NCBI taxonomy): Eukaryota > Metazoa > Chordata > Mammalia > Dasyuromorphia > Myrmecobiidae > Myrmecobius > Myrmecobius fasciatus. The sequence goes on from JAJPUD010000058.1 coordinate 231,372, forward strand.
TCTCTTAAAATGATGAATAAGCTGATTGTAGAAAGGCTTGCAAAGCGTTACATGAACCGATGCTCAGTAGCACAGCACACCAGTGGAGCAACGTCCAGGTCAAGCCCAGAAAGCAAATTCAGAGAGCCCAGGCTGTTTCCTGGAAAGAACCAAATACACTCCCCGCTGATGTGAGCAACACACCAAACACAGAGGAGCCCTAGGTTCAAAGTTGCACAGCCAGCTTGGGACAGCCCCCCTTTTACCTCAACAGCAAAGCTTGACCATGAAAATGAACAAAGAGGAAATACCAAAAGCAGGGGAAAGAAAATGAGCAAGAAACAAGCAAGAACCTTGACCAGACAAACCTCCTGTGGTAACAGGGAAGATCAAAACACCAACTCACACAAGGACAAAATGCCCACAGATGAAATCTCACTGAGGGACATGAATTGGTCTCAAGCCCAAAGAGGCTTCTTGCTCCTGCTCTTAAGAGATTGTAAATAGGCAACTAAGACAGGTAGAAAAAAATGCCAAAAGACACGAGGGAGGGGCAAGGCAGCGTCACAAGCATGGAAAAACAACTATCAGCCCAATGCCAAGGAATCCACTCAAGAAATCAATCCTTTTAAAAAAACTGCCCAAATCTAAAAAAAGAAATCAACATCTTCAACAGTAGAAATCATCACATGGCAAAGGAGACTCAAAGGCTAACTGAAGAAATTCATAGTGAAAAAATTCTGCTGCCAAATGGAAGCTAATGACTATGACACATCAAGAATCAATCAAACCAACGGAAAAGAATTTTAAAAAATGGAAGAAAATGAAAAAACACCTCACTGGAGAAAAAGACAACCTAGCAAATAGATCCAGGAGAGGCCATGTCAAAATTATGGGTCTACCTGAAAGCCTGACCAAAAAAAGAC
>JAJPUD010000058.1:232286-268637 GCA_023553655.1 Myrmecobius fasciatus
AAAAAATGTGATCAGAGAATTTTCAGGAGAAATTAAACCATTTCTAGTTACATGAAAAATGTTCTAAATTACTATTGATTAGAGATATGCAAATTAAGGAAACTCTGAGGTACCACTGTACACCTCTCAGATTGGCTAAGATGACAGAAAAAGTTAACGGTAAATGTGGGAGGAGATGTGGGAAAACAGGGACACTAATATATTGTTGGTGGAGTTATGAAGTGATCCCACCCATTCTGGAGAGCAATTAGGAACTATATACAAAGGGCTATCAAATTGTGTAAACCCTTTGATCCAAAAGGGCTCCTAATGGGCCCCTATCCCAAGGACATCATATAGGAGAGAAAAGCACACACATGTGCAAAAATGTTTCTAGCAGTTCTATTTGTCATGACAAAGAAGAGGAAAATGATCAGATACCCATCAACTAGACCATGGGTGAAGGATCGATCGGTGGGCTATGAAAATAATGAAATATTATTATTCTATAAAAAATGATGAATAAGGTGATTTTAGAAAGGCCTGGAAAGAGTTACATGAACTAATGTTCAATAACTGAGCAGAACACTGGAGGAGCCTCCAGTTCAAGCCCAGAAGGCAAATTCTGAGGCACTAAGCTGTTTCCTGGAAAGAGCAAGAACACTACCCCATGCTGTGAACAACACACCAAATACCCTGTTTCAGGGCCTCTGTGCTGTAAGCTAAAGCTCAGACCTACAAAAGAAACTGAGGACAGCTCTCCTTTACCCCAAGAGCAGAGCTAGACCATAAAAAAAGAGGAAATGCCAAAAGAAAGGGGGAAAAATGAGCAAGAAACAGAAAATAACCTTGACTAAAGAAAACTCCTGTGGTGACAGGGAAGATTAAAAACCACTGAGATGAGGACAAAATGCCCACAGAGGAAATCTCAGAAAGTGAGATGAAGATGAATTGGTCTCAAGTTCAAAGAGGCTTCTTGGAAGTATTCAAAAAAGATTGTAAAAAGGCAAGTGAGAGAACTAGAAGAAAAAATGAGAAAATAAATGGGAGGTATGCAAGATCAACATCATAGAAAAAAGGCAATTCCTGAAAAAATACAATCAGCCCAATGCAAAAACATTCATTGAAGAAATCAATCCCTTAAAAAATGCAATAGTCCAAATGTAAAACAAATCCACTAAAGAAAGCAACACTTTGAAAAGTAGAACTGACCAAATCTTAACAGAAACACTAAAGCTAACTTTAGAATTAAAAACTAGAAAGGGGCAAATATAAGCTAATGAGTATGAGACATAAAGAATCAGTCAAAGCAACTGCAAAGAATGAAAAAATTGGAAAAAAAATGAACAATACTACATTGGAGAAACAGCCAACCTAGAAAACAGATCCAGGAGACACAATTTCAAAATTATTGGTCTACCTTAATGCCCTGACCAAAAAAAAGCCTTGGATAGCTTTCTTCCAGAGATAATCAAGGAAAACCATTTCTAGTCATATGAAAAAAATGCTCTAAATCACTATTGATTATAGAAATGCAGATCAAGGCAACTCTTAGGTACCAATACACACCTTGCAGATTAGTTAAGATGACAGAAAAAGTTAATGGTAAATGTGGCAGAGGATGTGGGAAAACTGGGACACTAATGCATTGTTGGTGGAGTTATGAAATGACCAGACCTATTCAGGAGAGCAATGTTGAACTCTGCTCAAAGGGCCATCAAACTGTACATACCCTTTGATCCAAGAGTGAGCCTACTGGGCCTGCATCCCAAGGAAATCATACGGGAGTGAAAAGCACACACATGTGCAAAAATGTTTGTAGCGTAGAATGGGAAAATGAGCAGATGCTCATCAACTAGACAATGGCAGAATAAGTTTTGGGATGTGAAAGTAATAGGATATTATTGCTCTATAAAATATAATGAATAAGCCGACTTTAGAAAAGCCTGGACTCAAATGAAGTGTTGCTCAGTAGCACAGCAGACCAATGGGGCAGGCTCCAGTTCAAGCCTAGAAAGGAAATTCTGGTAAAACAGTCCATTTCCTAGACAGAAAAAGGAACACTACCCCCTGCTGTGAGCAACACCCAAAATACCCTATTTGAAGGTTCCTGTGTTCCAAGGTAAGGCTCAAAGCTACACAGGAAGCTGAGGACAGTTCCCCCTTTCACTGCAAAGGCAGAGCTGGATCATAAAAGTAAAAAAAAAAGAGGCAATGTCAAAAGAAAGGGAAAGAAAATAAGCAAGAAATAGAAAAGAACCTTGACCAGAGAAACCTCCTGTGGTAACAGGGAAGATCAAAACACCAATTGAGAGGAGGACAAAATACCCACAGAGGAAACCTCAGAGAGTGAGATGAATTGGTCTCAAGCCCAAAGAAGCTTTTTGGAAGTGCTCATAAAAGATTGTAAAAAGGTAAATAAGAGAGGTAGAAGAAAAAATGAAAACGGAAATGTGAAGTTATGCAAGAGGAAGCAACATCATGGACAAAAAGGCAATTCCTAAGAAAATACAATCAGCCCAATGCAAAAACATTCATTGAAAAACATTCCCTTAAAACACACAATGGGCCAAATGTAAAACAAATCCACTCAAGAAAACAACACGTTGAAAAGTAGAACTGAGCATATCTTAAAGGAAACACTAAAGCTAACTGAACAATTAAAAACTAGAATGGAAGAAATGGAAGCTAACAGGTGTATGAGACATCAAGAATCAGTCAAACTAATTATAAAGAAGGAAAAAAATGGAAGAAAATGAAAAATACCTTATTGGAAAAACAGCCGACCTAGAAAACAGATCCAGGAGAAACAATTTCAAAATTATTGGTCTACCTTAACACCCTGACCAAAAAAAGGCCTTGAATAACATTCTTCCAAAAGAACGTGGATAGCATTCTTCCAGAGATCATCAAGGAAAACTGCCCAGATATACTGGAAGCACAGGGCAAAATAGTCACTGAAAGAATCCATCAAACACCTCCCGAAACAAAAAAATAAAAAACTATTATTTAAAAAAAAGAAATCAATTTCAGCCTTATTTGAATGCTACATATGCATTAGCCTTAAAGCACCACTGTAGTATGTATAAAGTTACCACAAACAGCTAAGCATCTCTTCATTAAACAATTAGAAATTTTTTTAAATCATCTACTTTATTTTTTGTACTCATCTCAATACCAGCTTTGCTTAAGAATTCATCTCCTGCAAATCTAAAACTGGGAAAAGCACATGATTTAGTTCTCTTCTAATTTTTTTATGGTATAAGCTTTAATATTCAGGTAATGCATCCATTTTGAATTAATTGCAGAATATGTTATAATATATTAATCTAAGCCTAATTTTTACCATAATGCTTCTTCTGTTTTTCCAGCAATTTGTATCACATAGAAAGTTGTTTCCAAAATAATTTGTTTGTTGATTTATCCAACACTGTGTTACTGAATGTCACTATTTCTGATTTTTCTTGTTTAGCCTATTTTATTAATCTCTTTTTCTCTATTTTTTTAACCAGTATCAAAAGTTTTTGACAATTTCTGCCTCTTGATGTACTTTGAACCCTAGAGGTACTTGCCTTCTTTTATTCTACCGTTTTTTCATTATTTCTTTTGCTATTTTTTGTTTCTACAAATGAATTTTCATCCTATTTTATCAAGTTCCGGAAAGTCTTACTCTGTCAGTTTGACTGACAGAGCATTAAAATGATCAATCAATTTTGGTTCTATTAGCATGTCCTCCAGATATTGATACTGTTCCTTACTTGTTTAAAGAGAATTTGGTAAATGTATCTCTACAAGTATCGTATATGCTTTAGTAGACTGAGGAGGCAGCTGCTGGGGCAGTGGATAGCTTGGAGTCAGGAGCCCTCCTCTTCCTGAGTGCAAATCCAGCTCAGACACTTACTAGCTGACTGACCCTGGTCAACTGACTTGACTCTGCGTGCCTCAGTTTCCTCATCTGTTAAATGAGCTAGATCAGAACATCACAAACACTCCAGTATCTCTGCCATGAAAACCCCAGATGGGGTCAAAAAGCATCATGGAAAGGACTGCCCAGCACCCAAACTGCGTGACAGCTCTGAAAGGGATCCTGCCTTATTCCTAGCTGTCAGGGGCCTGGAAGGCTCTCCCTCCTCTGCTCTGACCTCCTTGGTCTCCTTTAAGCCTCAACCAAAATCCCACCTTCCACAGAAAGCCTTCTCAAACCCTCTTAATTCCAGGGTCTTCCTTCTGTTAATTATTTCTGACTCAACAGGCAGACAGATTGCCTTGTATATATTTGCTTGCATATTGTTTGCCCTATTAGATTGTAAGTTCCCTGAGGTCAGGGACTGTCATTTTCCTCTTTGTGTATCCTCAGCTTTGGAACAGTACCTAACACACAGTAGGGGCTTAATAAATGTCTCCTGCTTGATTAGCAAGCACTCAAAGTAAAGCTGCAACTACCAGCTATGGAACGTCCACGACAATAACGACATAGAACGTTGGTCGCCAATGTTCATATCTTCTTAAGGACCTAAAGCAGGATTGAGAAATGCGCCACGGTCCGGAGTGTAGTGGTTGGCACATCTGCTTCATATGCAGTAGGTCCTGGGTTCGATTCTCAGTGGGACCAATGGTCAGATTTTTTTTCATTACTTGTCTAAATAACGTGGATATCATCCTTATGCATATTTTCTACAATTTTTTTTCCTCAGCTAACCACTCCTCTTCTTTTCCTAGATACATTCCTTTTGTTTGTGTAAAAGCTTTTCAGTTTCTTGTAATCCACATCATTTATTCTATTATCAAAGGATACGAACTGAGAATTTTCAGGAGAAATTAAAACTACTTCTAGTAATATGAAAAAATGCTCTAAATCACTATTGATAGAGAAATGTAGATCAAGGCAACTCTTAGGTACCACTATACACCTCTTAGATTGGATAAAGCGACAGAAAAAAGATGTTGATAAATGTGGCAATCAATGAATGTGGGAAAACTGGGACACTATACATTGTTAGTGGTGAAATGATCCAATCATTCTGAGCAACAATTTGGAACGATGCCCAAAGGGCTATTAAACTGTGCATATCCTTTGATCCAGCAGTGCCATTACTGGGTCGGTATCCCAAGGAAATCATACAAGAGCTAAAAGCACACACACGTGCAAAAATGTTTGTAACAGCTCTTTCTGTCATGGCAAAGAAGGGGAAAATGAGTAGATGCCCATCAACTAGACAATGAGTGAATGACTGGTGGGCTAGGAAAGTAATGGAATAACATTGTTCTATAAAAATGATGAATAAGCTGATTTTAGAAAGACCTGGAAAGAGTTACACGAAATATAACCTTCAATAACAGAGCAGACCAGAGGGGCAACCTCCAGGTCAAGCCCAGAAGACAATTTCTGGAAAACCAGTCTATTTCTTGCAATGAGCAAGGAACACTACCCCCTGCTGTGAGCAAACCACACAACATCCTGTTTGAAGGCCCCTGTGCTCAAAACTAAGGCTCAGAGCTACACAGGAAGGTGATGACAGCTCTCCCGTTACCCCAAGAGCAGAGCTGGATCGTAAGAGTTAAAAAAAAAAAAAAGGAAATACCAGAAGAAAAGGAAAGTAAATGAGCAAGAAACAGAACTTTGACCAGAAAAACTCCTGCAGTGACAGGGAAGATCAAAACCACCAACTGACATGAGGACAAAATGCCCACAGAGGAAATCTCAGACAGTGAAATGAATCTGTCTCAAGCCCAAAGAGATTTCTTGGAAGTGCTCAAAAAAAGAATGTAAAAAGGCAACTAAGACAGGTAGAGGAAAAAATGGGAAAATATATGAGAGGCATACAAGAGAGAATCAACAGCATTGAAAAAGGAGGCAATTCCTTTTTTTTTTTTTTTGCTGAGGCAATTGGGGTTAAGTGACTTGCCCAGGGTCACACAACAAGGAAGTGTTACATGTCTAAGGTCAGATTTGAACTCACATCCCCCTGACTTCAGGGCTGGTGACCTAGCTGCCCGAGGAGGCAATTCCTAAAAAAAAAATGCAATCAGCTTAACGCAAAAACATCCACTGAAGAAATCAATCCATTAAAAAAACACAAGCCAAATGTATAAAAAAAAACACTGAAGAAAATAATACCTTGAAAAGCAGAATTAATCAAATCTTAGAGGAGACATTAAAGCTAAATGAAGAATTAAAAACTAGAATGGAGAAAACAGAAGATAATGTATCTATGAGACACCAAGAATCAGTTGAACAAACTACAAAAAAAGAAAAGAAAATGGAAAAGACCTCATTGGAAAAATAGGCAACCAAGAAAATAGATCTAAGAGAGACAATTTAAAAAGTATCGCTTTGGGGCAGCTAGGTGGTGCAGTGGATAGAGTACCAGCCCTGAATTCAGGAGGACCTGAGTTCAAATCTGGTTTCAGACACTTAACACTTCCTAGCTGTCTGACCCTGGGCAAGTCACTTAACCCCAATTGTCTCGGCAATTAAAAAAAAAAAAAAACTTTAAAAAAGTATTGTTTTACCTGAAGGCCCTGAACAAAAAAAAAGAACGTGGATAGCATTCTTCCAGAGATCATTAAGGACAACTGCCTAGATATACTGGAACCAGAGGGCAAAATAGTCACTGGAAGAATCCATCAATCACGTCCAGAAAGAGAAAATAAAAAGCTATTATTAAAAAAAAGAAAAGGAAGTCAAATTCAGCTTTATTTCAATTCTACATATTCATTAGTCTTAAAGCACCACTGTGGTATGTATAAAACTGCCACAAACAGTTAAGCATCTTTTCATTAAACAATTTTTTAAAAAATCATGTATTTTATTTTATTTTTTTTTGTAAAATTTTATTTTATTTGCATAACATATGTGTGGGTAATTCTTCAACAATAACACTTACATAGCTTTCCGTTAGAAATTTTTCCCCCCAACTTCCCCACCCCTCCCCTAGATGGCAGGATATCCACTACATGTTAATTATGTTAAAATATTGGCAAATCGAATATATGTATACATATTTCCAAACTTATCATTGTTGTGCAAGAAAAATCTTATCTACACAAATGATATATCAGATAAAGGAAACACAATGTAAGCAAACATCAATCAAGGAGTATGAGAATGTTATGTTGTGGTCCACATTTCGCATCCCTCTCTCTGGGTGTATATGGCTTTCTTCAGTGAACAATTGGAGGTGGTTTGAAACATATCATTGTTGAAGAGAGCCATGTCCATCAGAATTAATTGTCATATAGTACTGTTGTTGCCGTGTATAATGATCTCCTGGTTCTGCTCATTTCACTCAGCATCAGTTCATGTAAGTCTCTCCAGGTCTCTCTGAAATCATCTTGCTGGTCATTTCTTACAGAACAATAATATTCCATAATATTCATATACCATAATTTATTCAGCCATTCTCCAATTGAAGGGCATCTATTAAATTTCCAGTTTCTAGCCACTACAAAAAGGCTGCCACAAACATTCTTGCACATGTGGGGCCTTTTCCTTTCTTTATGATTTCTTTGGGATATAAGCCCAATAGAAATGCTGCTGGGTCAAAGGGTATGCACAGTTTGATAACTTTTTGAGAATAGCTCCAAATTGTTCTCCAGAATGGCTGTATCCGTTCACAGCTCCACCAACAATGCATCAGTGTCCCAGCCCTCCCACAACCCCTCCAACATTCATCATTAACTTTTCCTGTCATTTTAGCCAATCTGACAGGTGTGAAGTGGTACCTCAGGGTTGTTTTGATTTGCATTTCTCTGATCAACAGTGATTTGGAGCACCTTTTCATATGACTATAAATAGTTTTAATTTCATCCTCTGAAAATTGTCTGTTCATATCCTTTGACCATTTATTGATTGGAGAATGGCTTGAATTTTTATAAATATGAGACAATTCTCTATATATTTTAGAGATGAGACCTTTATCAGAACCCTTGAATGTAAAGATGATTTCCCAGTTTATTACTTCCCTCCTAATCTTGTCTGCATTGATTTTGTTTGTACAAAAACTTTTTAACTTGATATAGTCAAAGTTATCTATCTGGTTTTCAATTAAGAGTTCCAGTTCTTCTTTGGACATAAATTTATTCCATCTCCAAAGGTCTGAGAGGTAAACTATATTACATTCCTCTAATTTACTTATAGTATCACTCTTTATATCCAGATCATGAACCCATTTAGATCTTATCTTGGTATGTGGTGTTAGATGTGGGTCAAGCCCTAATTTCTTCCACACTAGTTTCCAGTTTTCCCAGCAGTTTTTGTCAAATAGTGAATACTTATCCCAAAAGCTGGGGTGTTTGGGTTTATCAAAAACCAAATTGCTATAGTTATTGCCTAGTTTGTCTTGTGATTCTATCCTATTCCACTGATCGACTATTCTATTTCTTAGCCAGTACCATATGGTTTTGATGACCGCTGCTTTATAATATAGTTTTAGATCTGGTACAGCAAGTCCTCCATCATCAGCCTCATCTATTTTATTTTTGCATAATCATCTCAATCCCTTCTTTGCTTAAGAATTCATCTCCTGCAGAATCAAAAACTGTGAAAGGTACATGATTTGGTTCTCTTCTATTTTTTATGGTATAATCTTTAATATTCTGGTCATGTATCCATTTTGAATTAATTACAGAATGTGTTATAACATATTAATCTAAGCTTAATTTTTGCCATAGTACTTTTCCATTTTCACAGCAATTTGCATCTACCAGGAAGCAGCTTCCAAAGTAATTGAAGTTTTTTTGATTTATCAAACACTGGGTTACTGAGTATCACTATTTCTAATTCTTTCTTCAGTCTGTTTTATCGATCTATTTTTCTATTTCTTTAACCAGTATCAAATGGTTTTGATGACTACTACTTCATAATGTTCTTTGAAACCTGGAGTTACTTGCCCCCCCTTTATTCCTGCTTTTTTCATTATTTCCTTAGATATCTTTTGTTTCTCCAAGTGAATTTTCATCTTAATTCATCAAGTTCTGCAAAGTATTATTCTGGTAGTTTGGTAGAGCATTAAAATGATCAATCAATTTTGGTTCTATTAGCATGTCCTCCAGACATTGATACGGTTCCTTACCTGTTTAAAGAGAATTTGGTAAATGTATCTCTACAAGTATTGTGCATGCTTTATTAGACTGATGAGGCAACTACTGGGGCAGTGGATAGCCTGGAGTCAGAAGCCCTCCTCTTCCTGAGTGCAAATCCAGCTCAGACACTTACTAGCTGACTGACCCTGGTTAAGTGACTTGACCCTGTGTGCCTCTGTTTCCTCATCTGTCAAATGAGCTGGAGAAGGACATCACAAATACTTCAGGATCTGTGCCATGAAAACCCCAGATGGGGTCAAAAAGCATCATGGAAATGACTGCCCAGCACCCAAAATGAGTGACAGCTCTGAAAGGGATCCTGCCTTATTCCTAGCTGTCAGGGACCTGGAAGGCTCTCCCTCCTCTGCTCTGACCTCTGCCCTCCCTGGGCTCCTTTAAGCCCCAACCAAAATCCCACCTTCCACAGGAAGTCTTCCCCCACCCCTCTTAATTCCACTGCTAACTATTTCTGACTCAACAGGCAGACAAATAGCTTTGTATATATTTGCTTGTATATTGTCTGCCCTGTTAGATTGTAAATTCCCTGAGGGCAGGGACTGTCTTTTTCCTCTTTGTGTATCCTTAGCTTTGGAAAGGTACCTAGCAAACAGTAGGGGCTTAATAAATGTTTCTTGCTTGATTAGCAAGCACTCAAAGTAAAGCCCCAACTACCAGCTATGGAATGTCCACTGACAATAACGACATAGAACATTGGTCGCCAATATTCATATCCTCTTAAGGACCTAAAGCAGGCTTGACAAATGGACCACGGTCCAGAGTGTAGTGGTTGGCACATCTGCTTCATATGCCGTAGGTCCTGGGTTCGATTCCCAGGGGGACCAATAATCAGGTTTTCTTCTCCATTACTAATCTAAATAACGTAGATATCAAATCCTAAAGAACATTCTCCACAAAGATTTTTTCCTCAGCTAACCACTCTTCTTCTTTTCCTAGATGCATTCCTTTTGTTTGTGTAAAAGCTTTTCAATTTCTTGTAATCAAAATCATCTATTCTACTAGAGAATTTTCAGGAGAAAATAAAACCATTTCTAGTCATGTGAAAAAATGCTCTAAATAACTATTGATTACAGAAATGCATATTAAGGCAACTCTGAGGTACCACTGCATACCTCTCAGATTAGCTAAAATGACAGAGCAAGTTAATTATAAATGTGGCAATGAATGTGGGAAAACTAGGACACTAATACATTGTTGTTGGAGTTGTGGAATGATCCCACCCATTCTGGAAAGCAATCTGGAACTATATTCAAAGGGATATCAAACTGTGCAAAGGCATTAATCCAGAAGGGCTCCTACTGGGTCTATATCCCAAGGAAATTATATAGGAGGGAAAAGCAAACATATGTGCAAATATGTATAGCAGCCCTTTTTATCATGGCAAAGAAGGGGAAAATGAGCAGATGCCCATTAACTAGGCAATGGCTGAATGAGGTGTGGGATTTGAAAGTAATGGAATATTATTGTTGTATAAAAATGATGAATAAGCTGAGCATGAAACAGAAAAGAACCTTGATCATAGAATGCTACCTGCAGTAGGTCCTGTGTTCCATTACCGTTACCCAGCATTGATGGGGTGTTTAAGCATACAGGTTTTTCTTTTTAAACAAGCTGGATAGCATAATTAGGAGGTATCAAATACTTAATTTCAATCATCCAACAGCTCTGCATTTTCCTGGGATTTTTTTAACTATGGGAAAAGGAGCATCTTCTCAATGAATGGAAGCATCCACTCAAAGCCCCCATCATTAGTTTGTTTTGCAGTTGCAGAACTGAGCACCAGTGAAATTTTTTAAACTAATTGTTTAAATGGTTAGATAGTGATGTTTTTTTATTAAAATTCAACATGTGCTCTACATCCCTCTAGTCATTTTCCAAACCTTACAAGAACTTTTATCAGTTGTTGCTCAGTGACTGAAAGCACTGCATTTGTAATCCTAGCTTTAAGATCATCCAAAGAATGAGGTTTTGATTTAAATAAGCCAATTTTGACAAGATCTCATAAAAAAAAGTCTGATGGAGACAGATCAGGTAATTGAATTGTCCAGGCAAGTGGTCATCTCTGGTGATCCACCGCTCTAAGAAAACATTATCCAAAAAATCTTCCAAATTCAATAGATAATGCCACAGCTCCTTGGCTTGTTAAAATTAAAATGTATTTATATTCGATTTGCCAATATTTTAACATAATTAACATGTAGTGGATATCCTGCCATCTAGGGAAGGGGTGGGGAAGTTGGGGGGAAAAAATTTGTAACGGAAAGCTACGTAAGGGTTATTGTTGAAGAATTACCCACACATATGTTATGCAAATAAAATAAAATTAAAAAAAAATTAAAATGTATTATTCAAAATTCACAAAACCAAGTAAGTACAAAAGAAATTTAAATAAACTTTTCTTTTTTTGTAAATAAGGTTTTGAAGCTTAATCCTATACTGACTTTTCAGATACCATGTATATTATTTATATTAACAAATATATCTATATTTATATATTTATTTATATGTGTATTATATTATGCACAAATATTATATCATATATAATTATATAAGAAATATATTTAGAACAACATTAATATGTATATTAACAAGGCCACCTGCAGTCTCAACTACATATTTGTTTAATAACCAAGTAAAAGAATGTTATAATATAGTAATGTTACACTCTTATTCAATACCATATAGCAAATTCTGGAGTGTATCACATTATTTGGGAGCACTTTTAGTCATAAATTATTCTTCTGGGAAAATAGAGAGTTTTGGGGTCTTTTGTTTTGTTTTGTTTTGCTTTTAAAAACAAATGTCTATGAACTGATAGTAAGTGAAGTGAGTAGAACCAAGAGAACATTGTGTACAATAACAAAATTATGTGATGATCAGCTGTGATGGACTTGGCTGTTTTCAATAATGTGGTAATTCAAGGCAATTCCAATAGACTTGAGATGGAAAATGATATCCTTATCCAAAAAGAAAACTATGGAGACTGAATATGGATCAAAGGTTAGTATTTTTACCTTATCCGTTTGTTTGCTTTTTTTCATGTTTTTTTTCCTTTTGCTCTGATTTTTCTTGCAAAACATGACAAATATGGAAACATATTTAAAAGAATTGTACATATTTAACCTATATTAGATTGCTTGCTGTCTTGTGGAAGGGGAGGTAAAGAAGGGAGAAAAAATATGGAATATAAAGTCTTACATAAATGAAAACTATCTTTATGTATATTTTTGAAAAATAAAATCCTATTGAAAGTGTTTTTTTTTAAAAATACCTAGGATATAACTTTGTTTTTAAATTTTTTTTCCTAGGTACTATGCCAAGCACTTTATTTTTTTTATTAAAGCTTTTTATTTTCAAAACATATGCATGGATAATTTTTCAAAATCAACCCTTGAAAAACCTTGTTACAATTTCCTTCCCTTCTCCCTCTCCTAGATGGCAAATAATCCAATATATGTTAAACATGGTAAAAATATATGTTAAATCCAATATAGACATACATATTTATACAATTATCTTGCTGCACAAGAAAAAACAAATCAAAAAGGGAAAATAAGAGAAAGAAAATAAAATGCAAGCAAACTACAAAAAAAGAGTGAGAATGCTATGTTGTGATCCACACTCACTTCCCACAGTCCTCTCTCTGGGTGTAGATGGCTCTCTTCATCACAAGATCATTGGAACTGGTCTCAATCATCTCATTGTTGAAAAGAGTCACATAGAACATAACTTTGGAAGCCAGTGAATGCAAACTATGTGTTTATTCCCAGCAGGGAAATGGGATTAGGACTGAGGAGGTGGTGATAGTGAAAGGTTCTAAAATGGAGAAAGAATAGTGATAACGTCTCTTTTTTTTCTTTGACTTAGGTCCAAGAAACAACGAATGATCAAAGTAGCACAAAGAATGCAATAGAAAAATCAGCCCATAAATGGAGAGATTAACTGCAGTCCTTAGTACAATTCATTATAAGCTTCTGACAATGGCAGGCTTTCTTATAAAAATACCCAATGCTGTACCACTTGCAGGTTTCGAAGACAATGAATTCAATCTAATTTAGAAAAAGCTGGTCTTTATGCTAAAACAGAAAAAAGTGGCAGCAAAGAGTTGTGATCTAAAATGATTAGAGGAAAAAATAAAGAGAAAAATATTGTTAGGAGAGGGTGATTTCTTATAATTCTATTTAATATCAACTTGAAAGCAGAGAGTGAGTACAAAATTGAATATTTTAAACTAATGCTTCATTTGATTTCAAAAGGAAAATTATCCTAATTCAACCCCAAAAGTACTAAGCTATAATTATTATTTAATATGGCTTATTTTCTATTTCAAAACAATCCTATGGTGAAAATCCAGCAATCATTTGAGAAGAATAAGAAAAATCAAGAGTTTTCCTTTTTCCCTCAATACCTTCATAGTCACCTTCCAACTCTGTCTCAAAAAATAAAATATACAAGAAAAATACTAAGAATATTCTAAGTCATTTAAAATAAGTTCTAGTCTTGATATTTAAACTAAAATTAAGTGTTCTGCCCAAGATTGCATAACTAGTAAGTTTCAGGGACAGAATAGGAACTCATGTTTTCCTAACTCCAAATCCAATAATGTGCCCACCAGTTCCATCTGCCTCTCTCAATTAGTGAATTGGAAGAGAAGCTATCGAGTTTCAAGTGAGACCTGGAGGAATGGAATGCAGACTAATATGTTGATTATTGATTGACTTTTGCCTTCACCCTTGATTCCATTCTTCCTTCTTTGCTACAGTAGTCTTTCTTTCTGTCTCTTTCTATTTCTGTCTCTGCCTGTCTCTTTATCTCTCTCATCAATGGCCTTTTCTCAGTCCTCATCCTCCTGTACTTTTACTGAAGCTTCTGACATTGTGGAACAGCCACTCTTGAGTTTTACTGCCCATGCCTCTCTTAATTTCCAATAATAGTCTCTCCTGGTTCTCCTCTGGTCTTGTTGCTTATTCTCAGGCTCCTTTATAGGATCTTTATCCATTTTCTATCTCTTTTTTATCCCTATACTCTCTTGGTGATCTTACTCATTCTCATGTGTTCAATTATCATTTCTAATCAAATGACTCCCCCTAATATATACATATACATATATTAAGATTTAATTTCCATCTTGAAGTCTAATTCCACATTCCAATTTCCCACTGATCATCTATACCTAAATGCCCTATCCATACCAAAAATTCAACAAATCCAAAATAGAAATCTTCATTTTCCACACATGCCTCAACATGTTCCTGCTCCTAGCTACCCAGGTTGAGAGTATACCTTGACTAGCCATTCACACCCAGTTCTGTTGATTTCATCTCCTCATCTTTCGCATTCATCTCCTTTCCTCTCCACTCATAAGGCCACCACTCTAGATCAGGACTTCACCATCTCTTGCCTGGTCGGTCTACCATACATATAAGCCAGTATTCTCTAATTTACATATGTGGTACATCCATAATTTTTTTTAAAGAAAAAAAAGTCTTCCTTTGACTCTTTTGCCTCACTGAGCTACCAGTCCACCTTTTCCTCCCCTTTATTGCAAAACTTTGTGAAATTCTATACATGATGGCTCTACTTCCTCACCATTCTCATCCATCTCTCCCCCTTGTTTGTCTGGCTTCTGACTTTACCATTCTACTAATGTGGTCTCTCAAAGATCATCAATGAAGTACTAATCATATCCAATGAATTTTTCCCCTAATCCTCATCTTCCTTGATCTTCACTGATACTACCAACCTCCTCTTCCATTTAGACACACTCCCCCTCAGTGACTTCAGAGTCACTTAGTCCTTTGTCTCATTCAAAACCTTTATCCTTTCCCAACTCATCTCTGAGATTCTGTCTTTGGCTTTCTTTTCCTATATACCATCTCTTTTAGTAATTTCATTCATTCTTGTACCTTTATCATATATATTAATATAAAGACTCCCAAATATCCCAAACCCTAACTTCTCTTTCTACCTTCAGAGCTCTGTCTCCAATTGCCTATGGATATCTTCACAAAAATGTCCTATAGGCACCTCAAAATAAATATCCAAACTGAGTTTACTATCTCCCAAACCTGAACCCCCTTCTTTGACTATTTCTCTCAACAGTACAATCCTGTATCCACTCTCCCAAATTAAAAAAGTTGGTTTTGGCTTTGACTCAGGTTAGCTGAATGCCATGCTTGAGCCAACCTTCCAAACGACTCCTTTTTCAACTTCCTTAATAATTCATAGACAATTCTTGAGATATGGCCAAATTTCCTCAGCACATCTTAACATATTTTTACATAATATTACTTCGGTTTGAAGGACTTTTCACATTTAGTCTCAAGCCTATGACTGATAGAGACATTCTCACCTAATTAAGGTATAAAAACTAAAATAAGGTGGTGTCTTTTTGACCCCACTCTTACAAGGGTACCACTTGCTTTTCAGTGATCTTGCAGCACCTTTCCACAATCACATTTTCCAGTTCTTTCAGTCTCTGAGGATATAGTTCATCTGGGCCAGGTGACCTGAACTCAAGAAGGACAGCTGGGTTCTCTCTTACTACCTCCTTACTTATCTTGGGTATTGATTTCCTTGTAGACATTTTTGTTCTAGCACTTCCAATGCCTATGTCACACTCTTTGGCGGAGCAAACAGAAGCAAAAGAGGAATCGATGAGTTCTACCTTTTTCTGTCACCAGTTAACATCATTTTATAATAGCTGTCTATGCAAATAGTTATCAGGTTAGTATATTTGGTTCTATGGATGTTCACTGTTAATATTTTAAAGAAGTTGAGGAAGACACAAAGCTGTAACTGCAATTCAGATACTCATGCCTTCTACAAGAGTCAAACATCTACCTCTACTAACAAAGGTCTCACTTATTCTTGCCCTCTGTAAATCAACCTCATTGACCAACTTTCCCAAATTAATTCATGATAATAGGGTTATAGACAGTGTAGTTTCAGGACCCCTTAGGGAGAAGAGAGGGCAAGACTGTATGGAGGAATTTGTGAAGCAGCAGGATGGGAAGAGTAAGACAGGTAGGTAACCAACAGGGAAATTTTTAGGAGCAAATCAGAGTTGGATTCCCTGGATAAAAGAAGATGAGCAAATTCTTCTGATGCCAGGATACAATGCAGATTTTCCAGAGACAAAAGATATTTTTTCATATGTGTCTATGAGTCATATTGTTATGACTGGATTAATCTTGATATTGTGGTCATCACTACCAAAAAAAAAAAAGACTCATAAAGCTGGGAGTAACCTTCAAAGGCATCTGGTCCAACTCCTCCATTCTGTAGTTTCAGAAAGAAATGACTTACTCAAAGGTAAGGGCACTTAGCATCAGAGGTAAGATTCGAATCTAACTCCCAGTCTCATGTGCTCTACATCACACCACCCTCCAAGATCACAGTCACTCCCAAAAAGTATCTCCTCGTGACCTGACAAAGAGAGGCAACTCCTGTTAGGTGCTACTCCAGCTCCTTAGCCTACAAGCAAAAGATTCCCTTATATTACTCTAACCTGGACTGGTTCACAGCAGGGATTCTTCCATCTGACTTGAAAAGACTTGTCAGTGCAGAACATAGTAACACTAGGGCATCAGTCAACAGTGGAAAGCTTCAGTGGTGGGAAATATTCATCTTTGAAGTGGTCCACTACAATACTTCTGTCATTCCAAGTATGAGCCCTGAGAAATAGCCTAGCATGGAAGTTTCTATTTAACAGCAATTAAAGACAGCCTGATGTGGGCCCAAGTAACACAGGATATTATCCTTTACTTAGGGCCTTTATCTATGACTGGAGTATCCTGACAAACTCTACAAGCTATTTCCTTATAAGAGCTCTTCCCCAAAATAAAGAAACCTAACACTGTTGTTCTATCTTTTTTTTTCCTTTTGAAGACCTTTTATTTGTAAATTTAAAATGCAGTCCCTGAAATACAAGGCCCAACAGTGGTGATATGAACTATTTCTTTGCATTGATGTTAATCTGATGACACGTTTATGGAACAATGAAGCATCTGGAAGTGAGTGGAGAAGAATATCAGAATTTACTTGGTTTTAATCATAAAATGTCAGGGCTTAGAAGAGAGAGCTTAGAGATCATCTAATTCAACCCCTCATTTTACAATTAAAGAAACTGAAGACTTTCAAGAAGGAAAAAAAAGATTTGTTCAGTCACAAAACCAAGATGCTAACCTCTATATCGAAATTGTGTATTCTTGTCACTCTTTTTTTCTTGTTCCTTACCACCACCACCCCCAAAACACTCCAATCATAACACATTCATGCATCCCAGTGCTGGTGTGTGATATATACTGTCCCACAGTATACAACTGATGGGGATCTCTCTTAGTAGTCATGGCAAAGCACCCAAATCAGAAACATCTTTCCAGAATTCTGAAGGCAAAGTCAAGTTCACTGCATCTTTCAAACATTTTCAACAAATGCAACATTTGTTTTTGCATTCCTTTCAGTCAAATGGTTGTCCTGGCTCAATAACAGGCAGTACATCTCACTTATCGTGTTTGTCTGGATCTGTTCTGTCTAGGTGAAAGGGCTTTTGGGAAAAGGTTTGCTGGCTAAGGTCTGGAAACGACATTTTAAAGTTCATTCTAATTTTAGTACTTATGAGATAGGAAACCCACTAAGGAAAATGGGCTATTCTAAAAGAGATTGGCTAATGGCTTAAACACTCATTTGCTTAAACAGTTGGAATTGTTCAATTGCAAATGACTAGGGTTTTTTTTTTTTCATGGGAAACATGCTGCCTATTAAAATGATACAATACCATTCTGCTGTAGAGTGCATGGATTGAAAAGCATTAGACCTCCATAAGTATATTAGCAGTCATTTAGAAGACTTTGAAAGCATCTAATGAACAGGAATTTGGTCTGTGTCTAATAGGGATTTAATAGCTTGGAAAAAATTGAGTACTTGAGTAATTTGACATGGCTTATTTTTTCATTCAAACTTCCCAAAAGCCTAATCTCATTAGAGGCTATAAATTATAACTTACACTTACAAGGCCCATAAGTAGAAATTAATTATTTAGATATTGTTGGTTTTATTAAATATTATATACTGCCTGTTATATTATATATTATATGTATAATATATATATAATCATATTATTATAATATATAATATTCTTATGTGCAACTAGGTAATATAGTGGATAGAATGTTGGACTTGAAGACAGGAAGATCTGAGTTCCAAACCTGTCTTGAGCACTTACCAGCTTTGTGACCCTGTGTAAGTCATTTGATTTTTCTCAACTTCAGTTTCCTCATCTGTAAAAATGGGGGTAATAATAGTACCTACTTTGGAAGATAAAATGAGATAACCTATATAAAGCACTTTGCAAATCTTAAGAATTATATACTTTAGCTATTATTATACCAATGAGCTATACTTAATCAAATGATTGTAAAGTGCTTGGCACTATGCTCTTTGAGCTAACATGTATGAGTTTAATAAATGCTTGTTCCTTCTCTGCCCATCCCATCCCCATTCATTCTTCCTATACCAAATCTATAGATACGGTCCTACACTCTTTCCTGAGCATTGGTCCCATATTATCAGTTGCCCAAAGTGCATTTCAAATTGTATGTTCATCTCAAACTCAATTTGTCCCAAACATGGCCCATTATCTGACTCCAAAACCCAGTGTTCTTCCAAGTTATCCCATTTCTGTGGAGAGCACCACTACCCTTGCTATCACTCAGGATTCATCTTCCATTCCTCATTCTCCCTCACTCTCCATCTGCAAGTCTATATCCAGAAGATCTCTTGCATACCTTTCCTCTTCTCTATTCATATCCAACTAAACTGGCCTTCCCACCATTCCTCACTCATCTCATCTCCCATTTCCAGGAGTCTAGGCTGTCACATCCCCTTCTTAGGATGCTTCATTTTATTCTAAGCTCAGTTTCAATGTCACCTTCTACAGGAGACCCCCCCAACTGCTAATGCCCCCCAATTACTCTGTATTTATTTTGTATATACTTATACACGTACATATTGTTTCCTCTAGAGAACACATGATTCTTTGAGGGGAGAGACTAATTTTTGTCTCTAAACTCCCAGTGTCTGGCACATAGCAAATATTTAATAAATGCTTGTTGATTGATTAAAGGGTCATTGAGGAAATCTAATCATTTACTCCCTATATCTCTTAATTTTTATGTCTTCAGAGGAGAACTCACACCTACCACCAGGAGCTTGGAAATGTTATCGGTGTGAAACAGAAAAAGACAGACACAATTATGCATGTGCAATGTCTTTCCATTCACTTGTTCTATGTCTAAGAGGCTGGAAGGGGAACACAAATGATAATGGGGGAACCTGTGGGGGTCCAGGAGATTAGTGAGAAGAGTCATTAGTAGCCTTGTAGCTAGCATATATTGACTGGTAGTTAAGAAGATCTGTTTCAGAGTTACAACACAGAAAATCCTGAAAGGAGTCAACAACTGTGGATAAGGGGGTGTATGTGAGATTAGAGGGGTGACTCACACTGCCCTTATACTATCTATCTCATACATACCCCAAAGACCTGCCAAGGCTCCCAAGCTCCACACTAAGAATAAATGAGTATAATTAGTAGCTGCAATGCATTCTGGGAAAGCCCTAAGAAAGGAAGGAAAGTACATGGGGAGAGCCGTGACCAGGCCACCAGTCCCCACAATGTTTACTGAAGTATATTGAACAAGCTATGAATAAACAAAGAAAAAGGAAAGTTTGGAAATTTAATATTTGCTCAATCTAGCATATCTGAGTGATGGTGTCTCTACTTCAGTCCACATACTTTTTTTTAAGATAAATTCCAGCATTCAGGAAGCAGGGCTGGAGTAAGAGGGAAAAAAGGCAAGGTGATATCTTCATTGGTAAATGCAGAAAGAAACACAGAGTTGAATTTAAAACTTTCATCTTAAAAATATGTTAAGATTGATCACCCCAATTTCATAAACAAAAGTAAGACAAAAAGCTTGATGTCAAAAAGGTCTCTCAACTACATTAGACTATAATTGGAATATTTCTATGCCTTTTCAGCTATTCTCCAAAGTCTGCTATCCTTTATACATAAAGAAGTGGCTTCAAAATATTCTAGGATACGAAGAGATTTCTACTTGCTGATCTGCTGCAATGATTTTCTAAAAGCAAATGCATGAAACTCATCTGGTCAAAACAAGACATTGGTTTTGGTTTTTTTTTTTTTTTAATGAAGGAAAATAAACATTCGGCATCCCTAAGTCTAGGATGACTGACTTAGAAGGAAACTTGAAAAGTAGCTTTCATTGTTAGCAATTCCCCCCTTTCAAAAATTTTCTAAAATTCTCTTAACATTTTATAGAGCTTGTAATTTTCTAAATGCTTTTAATTAAAGCACTCATATGGTATATTTAATCAACCAATCTATATCATTCAAGCCAATTGTTCTTACCATTATGCAAGGGATTTGAGACTGAATTATTCAGATGATTATCTTGACTTTCCACATCACTTTGCTTATATATAGGCTTAACGTGCTAAAACAAACAAACAAAAAAAAAGTTAATTTATCAAAAACTGTCCTTTGAAGGCAAATATCTGAACTATTTTTACTGCAAACAAAACACAAAGTCCAAAATGTTGGCCTCCATTATGGCCTCCAAAACAAAGTACCTCAATTCCTTATTTATGTTATCATTCTAAAATAATACCCTGTAAGTGGGGCTCTAGCGGTCACTGTAGCCCCATTTAACTCAGCATGACAGAGTGATTTGGTCACAGGAACTGGATTTGAATTCTGACTCAGCTATTTATTAATTACATGGCAGTGAATATATCACTCCTGCTTTGTGGGTTCCAGTTTCCTCACTTATGAAATAGGTGACCAGATTAGATTACCTCTAGAATGGTAATGTTTCAGCTCTAAATCATAAGAATACTTAAATGATGTGATCAAGTCAAATGGAGAAGCCAGTGGCAGAGCGAAAATGATTCCTTAAGCTGCTCAAAGGTTCTGTACAAGAATAACAGCTGAGAATCTGTGAGGTAGCAGAGATCTCAAAGACCATCAAAGATCATCCCCCATCTGATGAGCAATCCTTTCTGTTATATTGCTGAGGGTGTTATTTCATCTCCCACTCAAATATTCCCAGCCATGGGGTACTCATCATCTCCTAAACTCCAATTGTTAAGAATTTCCTTTAATGGAATCTGAATATGCCTCTCAGCAACTTCACAGGATCATCGATTCATTTGTTATAATAGACATTCAAAGGTCACCTAATCTAACTCCTTAATTTTATAGATGGGCAAAGTGAGGTACAGAGAAGTTCCCTGGGCAAAGTCATCCAAATATAAGAAAAGTGGCCGAAATGGGACTCAAATCCAGGTTCCCTGGTCCTAAACCTAGTTCAATTTGCTGTTTTTACTCTTTACTTACATTTTCACTGCATTTTTCTGCAGGAAAAACATTAATCACATAGAAGGCATTCAATGTGGAAAGAAAATGTTTTTATTAAGCTGGCAATTCCCTAAAATTGAAAGACTCGAATATTAAGTGACTTCCAATCCCCCATTGCTCCTTGTTCTGCCCTTTGAGTCCAACAGTGCAAGCCTTACTGCCCCTCACTCATGACCACCCTCCCAGCAGCCCCAGACTGAGAGGCCCCCTATGGTCAGACCTGGACCAGAACAATGAAGCAACCTCCAAGTGTTGAGGAAGTGCTGACTTTGTCCTAGGCACTGGGGATACACGTACAAAGAATGAAACACTCCCAACATCAAGGAGCTTCCGCTCAAAAAGGGGCGATGCCAGCTGACCCTCTCGGGGCCTCAAGTTCCTCCTCTTGAAAATATGGTTCAAATTTGTCATATAATTTAACATATTTAGCATGTATTAGATTACCTGTCATCTAAGGGTGGGGGTGGGGGGGAAGGAGGGGAAAAGCTTGGAACAAAAAAAAAGGTTTTGCAAAGGTCAATGTAGAAAAATCACTCATATGTTTTGTAAATAAAAAGCTTTTAATAAAAAAAATAAAAAATAAAATATAGTTCAAGACCTGGAACATAAGAATGCAGATTTGATGCAACAGGGCAGAGAGCAGTAGGACTGTTACATCACACACTCTGGGCACTAGGGGGCTACTGATACAGGCTCAGACCACTTTATCTCCACCACATTTGTACTACGATTTCTCATTATGATGAGTAACTAACCCCTGGATTCTCCGAGGTTATGCCAGAAAATGGAACACAAGTTTTGGTAGTTCTAAGCAAGCTGGAAGAGTGGCACATGTAGGCCTGGCAATGGGCTGCACATGCCCAGCTCACTAAATGCAGAGGGACTGGTCAGCAGGTTGCATGCAAGCTGATGAACTCCACAGCCACAACAAACCTTGGAGACAGTATCCTAGGTCACCCAGGAATTGTAATTTGCATTGGTGGAGGAAGCGTGGAGACAAATGAAATCACAGATGCTTGAAGTATTGAAGAGCATGTTAGCTGTTCTGTCGGCTGCCACACTGGTGACTCACCCTGAGCTTGAAGCAAACTCCCAAAGCTTGAAGCGTCTGCGTTTTCTCCTCCTGTTTCAGAGGAAGAAGGAGCCTCCTGAGAACTATTACTCCTTTCCAAGGTTAACTGTCCCCCATATGTCTTTCATTTCATTCATCTACACCTATGTCCTCCAAGTCCTTGTTTCATCAATTATCCTGTTTTATCTCTCTCATCTCTAATCTTTAGGAGCAGCCCAATGTAACCTGGGCAGCTAGGAAGTCTCACCTTGCTTCCATGAGTTATGTGGCTGCCAGGTTAATCTTCTTCAAACAACTTCCAATCCTCTGTTTCTGTGTGTGTGTGTGTGTGTGTGTGTGTGTGTGTGTGTGTCTTACTGCCTTTCTGTCTCCATGTGTGTGTGTCTCTGTCTCTATTTTCTTCTCCCTCCCTCCCTCTCCTTCCCTCCTCCTCCTCCTCCTCCTTCTTCTTCTCTCTCTCCCACTCCCTTATTACTCTCCTATATCTCTCTCTTTCTCTATTTCTCATTCTCTCTTCCATTCTCTCTCCACCCCCCCACCATGTGTCTGTCTGCCCCCCAACTTTGATGATACTCAATTACCTACCAAATAAAAACTGGTTTGGCCCCAACCAACATTTTTCTCTCTAGTCCCTTAATTTACGATAGTTTATATGCTTTGACCAAACAACCATTGCCATTTACCTGACCAATCTGAAATGAAAAAAATGTGTTAAGTACTTCCTATATGCCAAACACTTTGCAAAGTGCTGGGAATACAAACATAGAAAAAAATACAATCCTCACTTTCAAGAAGCCCACATTCTGACTAGGGGATATGACACATTTAAGTGTTCAGTTGCAGGCCCAGAAGTCTTAAGGTACAGGCTAAAAGTTTATGCCCAAGGATCCTTAGGGTACACCAGCAGTCAGATGACAGAGCCCAGTAATAGTACCTGATATCTATATAATGTTTTAAGGTTTGTCTCCATTTTATAAATGAGGAAACTAAGGCTCAGAGAGGTCAAGTGACTCAGAGTCACATAGCTATAAGTTTTGGAAGCAGGATTTAGAACCATGTCTCTCAGTTCCAAGTTCAATATTCCTACCACGATGATACCCTGCAGCTTGAATTTAACAATAAGACTTTATAATGTTGGAAAAAACACTGAATCCACATATCATCTGCATGAACCCTGAGCACCACACCCCACTGGATGATATTATGATCTCCAGCACCCATTTGATACAGCTACTCTGCCAAGACTCCAGAGAATGACATCCAAGTGGACATTGTTAGATCAAAAATCTAAATCCAACCTCACTCAAAATGGACCCACCAACCATTTTTATCACCAAAGAGTAAGCCCAATTTGGTTGTGGTTAGGTAGGACTATTTCTGATACCTAGGAAAGACAGAGCTGTTGGGAAGAACATAAGTGTCATTTCTGCCCATTAGAGGGACAGTTTATCTCTCATATTAAATTTAGAAATGGGATAGGAACCAAGACTTAACATACATTCAACTCATCTTTTTCCCTTCTCAGACAGAAGAGATCGACAGCATGAACATTAGTCCAATAAACCCAAAATAATCCTCCACCAGGGATTCTATGAAGTTCTGGAAAGAAAAAAAAAACCAATTCACATACTATGAATTCGAATCATTGAGTTACATGTAGAACTACAATAACATTATTATATTATATATTATACTTTTTTAATACTTCAACTCAGATGTCTCATCACGATGTGGCAGCAAGCCTAGGTTCCAGAAGTATATACCAAAGATATATAAGATCTGACAGCTCCTATCAATATGGAAAGGTTGAATGATAAACTATATGTTGGTTGCCCAAAGAACAGAGAGATTCATCATTATATGGGCCACACAATAATAATTTTTTTTCAGTAACATCTCTCAAAGTCATGGAGAAATTGTGATCTGCATTAATGGATTGAATGCCTATTCCAATGAAATCACATACCATTGAAGTATAAAAGAAGTATATCATATAATATTTATGATATAACTATATTATATAGATTCATACAAAGATATATGCATTTTTATATACTAGCAATCCCAAACACATATTAAGTAGCCAATGGGCAACAGGAACTGCTAAATACTACATATATGAAGACAAATAAAAAAAGCCTTGCCTTCAGAGAGCTTATACTCTACTGAAGGAAAAAGCATGCATATATATAGAATAAGGGTTAGGAACTGGGCCTGTGATTTCACTGGTACCAGGAATACCCAGATAACAAAACTGTCATCTCATTACCAATTTAATTACATACAGACTATATACAAAACTGATACAAAGTCATTTGGAAGGGGAAAGCACTGCCTGCTAGTGAGACTCAAGAAAGGCTTAATGTGGAAAGTGGAGACAAATGGTATGGAGGGCAGGCATTTCAGGCAAAGAAGAAAGTAGGTGAAAAGATCCAGAGGAGGCCATGGAGTATAAGGAATAGCAAGAAGGACAGAAAATATAAGGTAATAATTAGCACAGAAATATTCACAAAGCACTCTCTGGAAGAGGGGAGAGTATAGTGTAATACAGTGGAACCAGCACCAGGTTTGGAAGTAAAGAATGGAGGGAGAGTCCCTGCTTTTGCTGTTTACTTCCTATGTGGTGCTGCCCAACTCTATCTCTCTCTGGCTTGTATGCTTCCTCTTCTGAAAAAAAGATGGTGTAAGAGGCAATGTTTGTGGTAGCCCTTTTTGCAGTATCAAGAAACTGGAAACATGGGGGCAGCTAGGTGGCGCAGTGGATAGGGCACCAGCCCTGAAGTCAGGAAGACCTGAGTTCAAATCTGGCCTCAGATACTTAACACATCCTAGCTGTGTGACCTTGGGCAAGTCACTTAACCTCAATTGCCTCAGCAAAAGAAAGAAAGAAACTGGAAACTTAAAGAATGCCCATCAGCTGGAGAATGGCTGAATAAATTATGGTATATGAATGTTATGGAATATTATTGTTCTATAAGAAACGATCAGGAGGATGATTTCGGAGAAACCTGGAGAGATTCACATGAGCTGATGCTAAGTGAAGTGAGGAGAACCAGGAGAACATTGTACACAGAAACAATATGATATGATGATCGATTCTGAAGGACGTGGCTCTTTTCAACATTGAGGTGACTCAGGCCAATTCCAATAGGCTTGTGATGGAGAGAGCCATCTGCATCCAAAAAGAGGATTATGGGGATGGAATGTGGATTACCACCTAGTATTTTCACTTTTTTGTTTTTGTTTGCTTGCTTTTTTTTCTTTCTCATTTTTTTCCCTTTTTGATCTGATTTTTTTTGTGTGTAGCAAGATAAATGAGGAAATACATATATAGAAGAATTGCACGATTTTAACATATTGCTTGCTGTCAAGAGGAGGGGGTAAAGGAAGGGAGGGAGAAAAAATTGAAACAAAAGGTTTTACAAGACTAAATGTTGAAAACTATCTTTGCATGTATTTTGAAAATAAAAAGTTATTTTTTTAATCTATAAAAAAAGAAAAAGAAAAAGCTATTATTAAAAAAAAGATGGTATAGGAAGACTTCCAAGATCCCCTGCAGCTTCAACACTCCATCATCAAAGACAGAATAATTGCTCTTATCCCTATTTGACAGGAGGAAATGAAAACTTAAAGAGCCAGGACATGGCAGAGCTGGAATGGAACCTGTATGTTCTAATCCAAGCCTAGCATACTTTCCACTAGTACTTTTGATGGTACTTATTTGGCTCTTTCCTTGTTTTCGTGATTTGTATCCTTGCTTTCATCCTGGAGGAGCAACAGTATTCACATTACATAGGGGCATCAACAGCAGGCACTATGGAGAGACTGAAGAGAGAAAAGCCATCTTGGTCGTCCAAAGGTCTTTCAATTCATTACTCAGGACTTCTGGCTAAAGCCATGTGGGACTGTTTCAGAAAACATTACCATACCTATATTGGTCTTGTCAGAATGATTAGGGTAGGACTTAGTGTAAGAAAATTCAACAAATGAAATCTATGTTTGCAAATCGTAAAAATTAGGGAGTGGTTTAATTTTACAAAAGGATTTTTTTGGCCCTTAAAAAATAAGTGACTTCACAGTTACTTTAAGCAGTGTCTACAGTAGAAAGAATTCTATACAGAAATCAGGTGGCATGGATCATAGGATAATAAACTTAAAGTTGGAAGAGATCTTATGGACAATCTAATCCAGCTCTCTCATTACAAAAATGAGAAATAGAATGCTTAGAAGTTTGATGACTTGGTCAAAGTCACATAAGTAATAAATATCTGAGGTAGGATTTGAACCTGGTTCTATGACTCTAAATCCAATGCTAGAATTTGCATTTTGAAAAAGCCCTTAACTAATAAAGTGACCCCTATGAAGAAAGGATACATTATGCCTACTTCTACCTACACTAGTCACTAACCAGTTTCTATAGGAGAGTAGGTAAATCCAAATAGCCTGGAAATAGCAGTGCCATACCCTAAACACCTCTGGCTGATATTCAAGCTTGTCTCCCCCTCCCCAAAAAGCCATCATCCAGGGAAGCAACCCCTGTGGAGAGGCAACTGGACACCTGGGGAGAACAGACTAGAAAAGCCCTCCTACAGAATGTAGAAGTTGAGCTGTTATTTTCTGGTATTGTTTGTTTTTATTTAGTATTTTATTTTCCCCCAGTAATATAGAAAAACAATTTTAACATTCATTTTTAAAACTTTGAGTTACAAATTCTCTCCCTTTCTCCCTGCCTGCCCCCAATGAGAAGGCAAACAATTTGATATAGGTTATGCATGGGTAGTCTTGCAAACTATTTCCGTAACAATCCTGTTGTGAAAGAAAACACAGACCAAAAAAAAAATCCTCGATAAAAATAAAGGAAAAATAAGTAAGCTTCATTCTGTATTTTGATGCTATCAGTTCTTTCTCTGGGGATGGATAGCATTTTTTTCATCCTAACTCCTTCAGAATTGTGTTGGATCACTGCATTGCTGAGAATAGCTAAGCCATTCATAGCTGATCATCTTACAATATTGTTCTTACTTGGTACACAGTATATTTCACTTTGCATCAGCTCATGTAAGTCTTTTCAAGTTATTCTAAGAGCATCCTACTCATCATTTATTACATGAGTTGAGTCTTAAAAGAAGCCAAGAGATGAATGTGAGAAGAGAGAGCATTTTAGATATGGGAAACAGTGAGTGAAAAAGTCAAAAGAGTACAGAAATCCAATATAAATAAAAGGCAAGAAGGGTGATGGGAGTAAAGAGTAAAAAGACTGGAAAGGTTGAAAGGGGCCAGGTTGTAGAGAGCTTTAAATGTCAAGCAGAGGACAAAACACATAGATCAGAAAATTATTTGCGTAGAGAAAATAATAGACTCCAAAGGACCTGATTAGATAACCAAACAAGATAATATAGAGCAAGAGTTCTTAAGATGGAGTCCATGAACTTGTTTTTTTTAATACAATTGGTTTCCTTTATAACCCTATGTATTTTACTTTATGTATTTAAAAATATGATGCCGAGAAGGGGAACATATGCTTGGCCATATTGCCAGAGGTCCATGAAATGAAAGAGGTTAAAAACCCTGGAGAAGGGGGAAAGAAGAAAGCCAAGAACAGACAGAGTTAATGGGCATAACCTGGATGAAGATCCAAAAGAGGAGATAAAGAAGGAGCCCTCCTGCAGGTGAGAGAACCTGGAAAGAGCAGCATTATAAAAACCTAAAGAGGAGGAAGAATCCAAGAGAGTGCTCAACAGTTTCAAAGGCTGCAGAGAGGTCACGAAGAAGGAGGATTGAGAAACAATCCTTAAAATTGGTCATTAAGAGATCATTGCTAACTTTGGAGAGAATAATTTCAGCTGCATGCCAGACAGAATGCAGAGGGTTTAAGATCAAATTAGAGGAGAGAAAGTATAAACATTGATTGTAGATGGCTTTCTCAAGGCATTTAACCACAAAAAGAAGAAGAGATACAGAAAGATAGCAGTGCAGAAGGTCTGATCAAGAGTTTTTTTAAGGCTGAGGGTGACATGGGCATATTTAAAGGCAGCAGGGAAGCAGTCAGTAGATAGAGAGAGGTTACAGACTGGAAGAAAAGAAAGATAGAAAAGGTAGTTGACTATCTGCTTTTCTAAGGACCACTAGGCCTTCCCAATGAATTTGCAGTTGAAACTTCCCATAGATCTTTTCCCCTTTTATTAGAATATGAGCTTCTTGAGAACAAGAACCGTACAATTTTTCTATTTATACACCCAGTACTTAGCACATATAACACACTTTTCATTCATCCCATGGTACCTGCTGCCTTTGGGTTCTAGGTCTATTTCTCACACTAACTTGTTTGTCATTGGTCAAGTTATTTAACTTTCTGGGCCTCAATTTCCTCAGCTGGAAAATGAAGAAATAGGAGCAAATGATCTCTAAAGTCTCCAGCTCCAAACCATTAAGAACTAAAACAATCAAGCTTAGAAAGGCAGTGATAGAAATGCAAATCTGACCTTGACTGGATCTCTTAAATGCAAAAATCTCAAGTAGTAAGCTCCCCTAGTGTATGATTTAATGTCTACACAGCTTTTCTCAAAAGACAGCTGCTAAAATAGAACAACATACATTGTTTCTACATGCCTAAACCATTTCTAGTAAAAGCTAGAGACTCCAGCCTACTGGGGAAAATTGCCCAAATTCCTGGGCTGAAGGTTTTACAAGTTTTATAACCGAATGTAGAGGACCAGTCCCTTTTCCTGCTTGGTTTTCAGAGTGCTCTGGGAGCTTTCCTGATGTTCTAGATATGGGAACATCCAGTTGCTATTAGCATTGATGGCAATTTATATCATACAAAATGTAAAGCAAGGTTATTCTTGTTAGATGGATTTTTTTGCCTTGGAATATGTATTTTTTCATAGAAAATGTTAATGTGTTAGGTTTTTTATTATTTTTAAATGAGTTAATAAAAGAATATTTTAAAAATCTTCAGTAAATCAGAATATCCCAAAAGTTTTGGGGACAACCTGTATGGACAAATTACAGCCCACATCAACAAAATACTCTTGGGGGGGTCTCAATCATTTTTAATATTGTAAAAGGGTCTTGAGACCAAAAGTTTGAGAACCAATGAACTAGACAATTTCTAAGATCTTGTCTTGTCCTGACTCTCAAACAATTATTCTAACATCACATGACCTCCATAAGTATCAGGTATACATCAACAGGAGAGAAGGATCCATACATAACATTTGCATCTTTGAGGAATCAAGAAAGCCGGGCCCAGTAGAAGAAATGGGGCTGGGGTCTCTCTCCTCATTAACTCTTCTCTCAACAAAAAAGATGGAGAAAAAGGGATTGTATTATGAAGAAATGAGTTCCTTAGCTTGCTGATAACCCTACGGATAAAAATCCAAATTTCTTGCTACCTCCCAAAGCTATTAGGATCCCATGGATTTTTATGAAGAATCAGCAGCTCAAGAAGAAATGCCCACTCTTAGCCATCAAATGATGAAAACAACATAACTCAAGGTAGAGTGGGTAGCACAGAAAAAGAAGAAGGAAAGAGTGGGCCTTAAATGGGGAAACTCTAGCATTGAAGTCCTACTTCCAACAGATGCCCCCTGGCTGTGTTGTGTGGCCCTGGGCCAATCAGTTTACCTCTCAGTGGGGGGGGGGCCACTTTCCCCCCTTTTCGGGGGGGAGTTGTTGATCTGTATTGAGAGGAGAAGTTCCTACCCCCTGGAGTTCCTTTCACCAGTATTGGGACCAAAATGAAACTAAAGTGAAAGGTGGCTAAGGTAAGAGATTAAGCCACAAAGCAGAGAATGGTCAGGAAAGCTGTACATTAAGTGTGTGGGGTTTGTTGTTGTTTTTACAATGCTGAGGATGCTCTGTGTACTCAGTTAATCGGAAAAGTGATTTTCTACCCTCCTTCAGACCTCTCTCCCTCTAGGATCTCTCATTTCCAAAATACAATTAAAAACAGCTACCATTTATCTTGTGCTTTAAGACATACAAAGGGCTTGGGATATAGGATTTGATTGGGAAACAACCTTTATTATTTTTATTATTATATAAGAGGTGATAGAAAAGGGCCACAGAGGTATTGAGTTTCATGTGGTTACAAATTAGTTCGTTAATATCGGAACCATGACTCAAATCTCAAATAAAATGCGGCCGCAGGTAATATAAAAGGGTAGAAGGGAAAGCCTTCCAGAGGCCTTATTTGTTGTCTAGAAACAGTTACCATACCGGGTCAGTGGCAACGGCCTGCCCCGCCCCACGGTCACAAAGGGAGGCTGATGCCACAGAAATTGTGAAATGTGTCAGAGGGTGGAGCAGGGGCGGGGCCAGAGACCCTATAAAAGCCGGGGTAACTGGCTACCAGCCAGTTTCCTAGGAGACAAAGGCCGCTTTACCACCTTGCTCTCTCCGGCCATTCAGGAACTTCCCATCAAAGCCTGAAGTCTTGGCCTTCACCACCAAAGCCTGAAGCCTTCGCCTTCACCACCAAAGCCTGAAGTCTTCGCCTTTACCACCAAAGCCTGAAGTCTGCGCCTTCAGGAACGATCCACCAAAGCTTGAAGTCTTCGCCTTCAGGAACGATCCACCAAGGCCTGAAGTCTTCCCGGAGACCAAAAACACCAAAATCAAGGTAACCCAAGGCTCCACCTCACTGCCGCCATCTCACAATCAATTGTCTCTAGGGCTCCCATCACCTGCCATTAGGGCTCCCCCATCACCTGTCACTAGGGCTCCTCGCCATCTACCGCACCGTCCCCACTGCTCACCATGGCAGCATCAGCAACATCCCACCAACCCATCAAGGGAATTTTAAAGAAGAAGAACAGCGCTGACAGCACCGTTTTAACAAGTGAGCAGTTGGGGACCCCAGGTCCAAGCACCGGAGCGGGCTCCGGTGCTGGTAGTGGCGAGGAGCTCAGCAAGAAATCCCAGAAGTGGGATGAAATGAGCATCCTAGCCACTCGTCACCTGATAGATAAAGACTATGGGCTCATGAACATCGATGAGCCCAGCCCACAGTACCATCATATGCTCAGAGGAGACACCGAAAACGATTCCATCAGCAACTTTGAGATCCCGCAAACCATGTCCCCTGAATTTCTAGCTCACCGGTTGGCGTTC
Organism: Myrmecobius fasciatus; assembly: GCA_023553655.1. NCBI lineage: Eukaryota > Metazoa > Chordata > Mammalia > Dasyuromorphia > Myrmecobiidae > Myrmecobius > Myrmecobius fasciatus. Next base: position 263,993 of record JAJPUD010000058.1, read on the forward strand.
GCCCAGGGCAAGGAACCCAAATCTCTAGTAAGCTGGGGTGAGACCATCAAAGACGAAGATCTCAAGCGGCAGCGGCAGTTCGAGTTAAAGAGGAAGCTGCATTACAGCGAGGGCCTAAACATCAAACTTGCCCGGGAGCTTATCTCCAAGGAGCTCCTTGGGGACATGGAAGATAAAGATTCACAAGACCAGGAGATGAGAGAGGCATCGGACATAGAGAGCATCGAGACAGAAACCTCTGAAAAGGAAGACCTAGCTGAGGATGATGAAGATTATGACATCAGTAAGATATGATCCCTTTGTCTCCTTTGAAAACCTACATCACAGATAAATAGTCATCCATCTGCACTAGCTTGTCTTGTTTTCTTTGTACTCTGGGTCCCTGTTATAGATGATAGAGCACATAGGTCAGGCGCCGCCCCTCTCAGGATACTAGAAAAGGAGGAAGGGTTTTGTATTTTCCCAAACTTAGAGGGACAGGGTGAAGAGGAGGGAAAAACTTGAGGGAATCCAGGGAGGGGAGGGAGCCTTGACCAAACTCAAACAGAAGGCCTACCTAGAGGTCTTCTACATAATCCCCACCCAAGACTTTTAAAGTATCTGGTACAAATTCCCCCCTCCCAAGCTTCTGAGATAATCTGACTCAATACTAATTCCCTCCCCCACTCCCAAAAGCACAAACAGGAACTCTAGGAGATCCAACTAGTTCAAATAGTCCATAATAGATTGGGGGAATTGTTGGAGGGGGGTGGTTAGGGAGGTCCAGAAACTCACACAGAAGGTCCTCCCCTGAGGTTGTTTTGGGACTCATAGGAATAGGGAGGGGAGAAGAACTTGAGACAAGGCCCAGAAAGGGAGAAAGATTTGCTTAAATTGCCCCCACAAAAAACTCTACTTAAAGGTCATTTTATTAACACCCCCCCCCATCCCTTTGGAATCATCTGGTCCAACACACCCACACACACAAAGTTTTTGAAGATAACCTGGTCAGATTTCCCCCTCCAAGGAAGTACAAATAAAAGAGGGTTCTTAGAACAAGGACCAATTCAAACTCTGTTGGGGGGGGGGAGGGAGTAGGCCCCCTGCTGAGAGACAAACTCCTCTTGGCAAGGGGCCTCCTCCCTCCATTCCTTTGAAATCCTCTGGTCCAATTGCCCTCACAAGCCCTTTGGGGACAATGTGGTACATCCCCCACCCTCCAAAAGAGAAGCTCTTAGGTAGAATCAACAATCCAAAACGCCCTGGGGGGGAAGAAGACAATAAGTAAGGCCAGAAATCTGGGAGAAACTAGCACAAACTCAAACTACCTAGAAGTTTTGTGGTTGTCTTTTCAGCGATGTGGTCCAAACTGGCCCCTGAAAAACTTTTGGAACAAAATCTGGCCCAAACTCCCCTTCTCAAAAGCCCCCCCAAATAAAGGGGGCCTTAGAAAATCTAGTTCAAGATGGAAAGGGGAAAGAGAACCCAAGGAAAGCTAATAATGCATGAAGATACTTGGCCAAACACACCCAGAAGTCCCAGCAGTGTACTCAGTATTCTTCAGAGTTTTGAAATCATTTGGTGCAACTCCCCCCAGTCGCAGGATTTTTGAAATAATCACTTCCAAATCCTCTCCCCCAAAAGCACAAACAAGGGGGTGCTTAGAAAATCAACTATTTAAAAAAAGGTGGGGGTGGAGATCTGAGGGGTTATAGAGAGTTGGGAGAATGGAGATGGCTGAGACATAAATCCCAACCTACAGATCATCTTGTTAACCCCAACCCAGAAGCCCTTAGAAATCATCTGATTCAATTATCTCACACCAACTTTTTAAAAATAATCTCCCCCTTCCCACATCAAAACAAAAACAAAGGGAAGCTATTAGAAAATAAAAGATTTTAAATTTCTGTCATTTAATGAGGGTGGACACTGAATGGCACCAAAAATTAGAGATTAATGAAAACTCAAACAGAAGCCTCTACCTAGAAGCCATTATGGTAACAAATATCCCCACCTCCTGCAGCCCTTTGAAATCATCTGGTCCACCCACACACACTTGAAGGTCATCTAGTCCAAGCCCCCCACCCTTTTCAAGATCATTTGGTCCAAATCCCCTACAATTTTAAAGATTATCTACTCCAACCCCCCCCCACATACACTTTTGAAGATCATCTGGTCCAACCCTGCCCACCTCAGAACAAACCAAACAGGAGGTCTTTTAAAAAAAACAACTTGTTCAAACCATTCTCACTGGGGGGCAGGGATGGAAGATTGGAAGAGCCGATTGGAAGGCCCAGAAAAGAGATTTTCAAAAATTCACACACAAAAAAAAATCACCTATCTTAGGATCATTTTGGTTAACAGCAATCCACTAAAATTCTTTTTCAGTCATGCTCTAACATCTCAGCTCCGCCCAACCCTTTGAAGGCTTTCTTACATATTTCTTCCCAAAAAGAAACTGAGGCCAATAAATGGCTCCTAAATAAATTACCTAGTTCAGACTCTCATTTGGGGAGGAATAAAGATAACCTAAGGAAGTCCAGATATCAGGGAGAAAACTTTTTTTTAATCACACACAGAGGAAAACTGGACACATCCACCAGCACATACCCCAGTGTTCCCCACTCCATTAGACTTTTAAAATCTTCTCCCCCCACACACATCTGTGAAGATAAGTGGGTCCAATCATTAGAGCCACTATCTACTAAATCAAACCTTCTTGGGGGACAAACATCAGAGTACGAGAATTGGGGGGCACAGACTAGACCAGCACACAGAAAGGAGTCTATGTAGAAGTAATCTTGGTCCAACTCTCTCACAACATTTAATGCATCTGGTCCAACCAACCTCCCACCTCTCCCCAAGATATTTGAAGATAATCTTGGGAACCCCCCCCAAAAGCACTAAAATGTAAGATTTCTTGGAAAATCAACTAGTTAAAACTTTCCTTAATTAGCTAAGGGAAAATTGAGAAGGCCAAGAAAAGAAGATATTAGACCAGAATCAAAAGGCCCCTTCCTATGTTGGGACTAATCCCACCAAGACTTGTAAATCATCTTGTCAAACTTCCCTGGCCTCAAGATTTCAGAAGATAGCTTGTTCCAATCCCCCCATTCACCATGCACACAGACACACACAGACAGAAACAAGACACACAAATACATACAGGGAGTTTTAGAGAATCAATGAGTTCACCCTTGGTCACTGTGGTGGAGGATGTAGATGAGTTTGAGAACAGAAACTGAGGCAAATTAATACCTCCTAAATAAATTAACTAGTTCAGACTATCATTTGGAGAAAGAAAGATAATGTGAGGAAGCCAAGAGAGAAGGAGGACTGCTTTTTTAAACCCACCCAGGTGTCAACTTGGTATATACAGCAGGACCCCCTGTGGTGCATACCACCAATCCTTTGAAATCATCCCCCCTCACATTAATTTTTTGAAGATAAGTACTTGGGTCCAAGCCTTAGTAGGTATAATCTACTAGGTCAAATCCTCTTGGGGTGCTAGAATTGGGGGACATAGACCTGCCCAGCAGACAGAGAAGAGTCTATGTAGAAGTGGTCTTGGTCCAAATTGCCCAAGATATTTAACTCATCTGGTCCCACCAACCTTCCAACTCTCCCCAAGATATCTGAAGACAATCTGGGGTAATCCCCCCAAGAGCACTGAAACTTAAGAGTTTTTAGAGAATCAACTATTTAAAACTTCCCATAACTGTCTGAGGAGGCCCAGAAAAAGAGACACCAGGCCAGAATCACAAAGACCCTTTCCTATGTTGGGATTAACCCGCTCCAGGACAATTAAATGACCTTGTCCAGCTCGCCTGGCCATAAAAGCTTCAGAATATATCTTACTCCAAACCCCCTTCCTTCACAAAAACACAAAGGCAATCTTAGAAGATCAAACACTTCACTCCTTCCTCACTATTGTAGAGGATATAGAGGAGCTTGACAACAGCAAGGGAGGCTAATAAATGGCTGCTAAATAAATTGACTAGCTCAGACCCTCTTTTCACAAAAGAAAGATAACCTGAGGAAGCCCAGAGAGCACTGTGCCTACTTTTTTCAATTCACAAAAAAAGCAACTTGGTGCATCCAGCAGGAGCCCCTGTGGTACTCCCCACCCCAGGAACCCTTTGAAATCATCTACCTCAACAGGCATTTTTAAAGATAAGTAGGTCCAATTTTCAATGCCACTATCTACTAGATCAAATTCTCTTGGGGGACCATCTTTGGAGTGCCATAATTGGGGGACAAGAACCTGTCCAGCAGACAGAGAAGAGTCTACCTACAAGTGGACTTGGTCCAACTCTCCCAAGACATTAAACTCATGTGGTCCAACCAACCTTCCTCCTCTCTCCAAGATATTTGAAGATGACTTGAGGTGATACCCCCCCAAAAAAAATCACAGAAAAAAAGAGTTCTTGGAGAATCAATTAGTTGAAACTTTCCTTAATTGTCTAAGGGGAAACTAAGGAGGCCCAGAAAGGGAGACACTAGTCAGAATCAAAAAGACCTCCCCTTCCTATATTGGTACTAACCCCTCCCCAAGGCTATTAAATAATCTTGTCCAGATCCCCAGGTCCCTAGGCTTCAGAAGGTAACTTGCTCCAATTCCAACTTCACCACACAAACATAGACACACACACACAAACACATAGAT
>JAJPUD010000058.1:285483-296702 GCA_023553655.1 Myrmecobius fasciatus
AGGATGTAGATGAGCTTGAGAACAGAAACTGAGGCAAATTAATACCTCCTAAATAATTTAACTACTTCAAACAATCATTTGGGGAAGCAAAGATAATCTCAACAAGCCCAGAGGGAAGGGGGACTGCTTTTTTCAACCCACTCAGGTATCATCTTGGTACATCCAGCTGGACCCCCTGTGGTGCACCCCACCAATGCTTTCAAATAATCTACCTTAGCAACCACTTTTGGAAAATAAAAGCATCCAACCCTTAGGGCCACTATGTAATAGGTCTAATGCTCTTGGGGGACCATCTTTGGAGGGCCAGACCTAGGGGACATAGACCTGTCCAGTAGTCAGAGGTGAGTCTATGTAGAAGTGACCTTGCTCCAACTGTCCAAAGACATTTAGCACAAGTGGTCCTAACATTGTCCCTACTTCCTGGAACATATTTGAAGATAATCTGGGCCAATTCCCCTTGAAACCTCTGAATTATTATAGTTCTTGGAGAATCAACTAGGTAAGTTTCCATAATGGGCTGACCTCAACTTAGAGAGCTACAGGAAGGGAGACAGTAGGCCGGAATCACAAAGATCCTTTCTGATGTTGGGACTAACCCCCTCCCAGACTTTTAAATCACCTTGTCCAGCTCCCCTGACCTCAAGGATTCAGATGATGTTTTGCTCCAACCCTCCTTCCCCCTACATCAAAACAAACAAACAAATTAAAAAAACACAATGGGGTTCTTCCAGGATCAACCACTCCACCTCTTCCTCATTATTTTGGAGGATATCAATGAGCTTGACAACAGGGACTTAGGCCAATGAAGGGCTGCTAAATAAATTCACTAGTTCAGAACCTCATTTGGGGGAAGAAAGACCACTTGAAGAAGCCAGGAGAACAGGGACATGACTTTTTGAAATTCACAAAAAAGCCATCTTGGTGCATTCATCAGGACCCTCTGTGGTGCACCCCACCCCACCAGCTCCTTCAACTCATCTCCCCACATGCACTTTTTTGAATATCAGTGGGTCAAGCTCTTAATGCCACTATCTATTAGAGCAAATCCTCTTGGGGGACCATCTTCTGACTGCTAGAATTGGGGCACATAGACCTGCCCACCACAGAGAAGAGTCTATATAGAAGTCTCCTTGCTCAACTATCCCAAGACATTTAAGTCATGTGGTCCCACCAACCTTCCTCCACAACACAAGATATATGAGCACAATCTGGGGCAATTCCCCCCTCCCCTCCCCAGCAATGTATTAAAATGGAGATTTCTGGGAAAATCAACTACTGGAGTTTGCATAATGGGTTGAACTGAAGGTGAGGAGCTCCTCCAGGAAGGGGGACACTAGGTCAGAATCACAACGACCCCTTCCTAAAGTGGGACTAACCACCCCAAGACTTGTAAAACACCTTATCCAGCTCCCTTGGCCTCAAGGGTTCAGAAGATACTTTGCTCCAATCCCCACCTTCACCACACACAAAGGTGTTCTTAAAGGATCAACCAGTTCCCTCCCTTCTCAGTGTTTCAGAGGATGTAGATGAGCTTGAGAACACAAAATGCGGCAAATTAATACCTCCTAAATAAATTAACTACTTCAAACAATCATTTGGGGAAGCAAAGATAATCTCAACAAGCCCAGAGGGAAGGGGGACTACTTTTTTCAACCCACTCAGGTATCATCTGGGTATATCCAGATGGACCCCCTGTGGTGTACCCCACCAATCCTTTGAAATCATCTATCTCAGCAACCATTTTTGGAAAATAAAAGCTTCCAACTCTTAGGACCACTATCTACTAGGCCTAATGCTCTTGGGGAACCATCTTTGGAGTGCCAGAACTGGGAGACATAGACCTGTCCAGTAGACAGAGTAGAGTTCATGTAGAAGTCTCCTTGCTCAACTATCCCAAGACATTTAACTCATGTGGTTCAACCAACCTTCCTCTTCTCTCCCACAATATTTGAAGTTCATCTGGGGTGATACCCCCCAAAAGCACTCAAATGTAAGAGTTCTTGGAGATTCACCTATTTAAAAGTTTTCTTTATTGGCTGAGGGGTACCTTAGGAGGTGCAGAAAAAGAGACACTAGGCTGGAATTACAAAGCCCCCTTCTTATATTGGGACTAACCCCCCCATACTTTTAAATCATTTTCTCTAACTCCCCTGATCTCAAGGTTTCAGAAGCTAAATCCCTTCACCACAGATACAAAAAAGGTTCTTAGAGAATAAACCAGCTCACCCATTGCTCACTATTGTGAAGGATGTAGATGAGCTTGACAACAGGGACTTAGGCTAATGAATGGCTGCTAAATAAATTCACTAGTTCAGACCCTCATTTGGGGGACGAAATATAATTTGAGCATGTGTAGAGAGTTAGGAGGCTTCTTTTTGAAATTCACAAAAAATCCATCTTGGTGCATGCAGCAGGTCCCCTTGTGATTCACCCCACCCCATGAGCTTTTTTATATCATCCCCCCATGTACATTTTTTGAGGAAGAGTGGGTCCAACTTTTAGTGTCACTATCTACTAGGTCAAATTCTCTTGGGGGACGATCTTCGGAGTGCCAGAATTGGGGGACATAGACCTGTCCAACAGACAGAGGAGGCACTGTGTAGAAGTGACTTTGGTCCAACTCTCCTAAGACATTTAACTCATGTGGTCCAACCATCCGCATTCCTCTCCTCAACATATTTGATGATAATCTGGGGTAATCCCCCCAAAAGCACTGAAATGTAAGAGTTCTTGCAGAATCAACTAATTAAAACTTTCCTTAATTGGCTGAGGGGATATTGAGGAGGCCCAGAAAGGAAGACAGTAGGCCAGAATCACAAAGACCCCTTCCTATGTTGGTACTAATCCCCAAGACTTTTCAATCACCTTGTCCAGTTGCCCTGTCCTCAAGGCTTCAGAAGATAACTTGCGTCAATTCCTTCTTCATCACACACACACACACACACACACACACAAAGGGGTTGTTAGAGAATCAACCAGTTCACCCCTTCCTCACTATTGTGGAGGATGTCCATGAGCTTTAGAACAGGAACTGAATCAAATAAATGGCTCCTAATATGAACAGACAATTTTCAGAGGATGAAATTAAAACTATTTGTAGTCATATGAAAAGGTGCTCCAAATCACTATTGATCAGAGAAATGCAAATTAAGACAGCTCTGAGGTACCACTACACACCTGTCAGATTGGCTAAAATGACAGGAAATGATAATGACGAATATTGGAGAGGATGTGGGAAAACTGGGACGCTAATACATTGTTGGTGGAACTGTGATTGGATCCAACCATTCTGGAGAGCAATCTGGAACTATGCTTAAAAAGTTATTCAACTGTGCATACCCTTTGACCCAGCAGTGTCTCTACTGCGTCTATATCCCAAAGAGATCTTAAAGGAGGGAAAGGGATCCACATGTGCAAAAATGTTTGTGGCAGCCCTTTTTGTAGTGCCTAGAAACTGGAAACTAAATGGATGTCCATCAATTGGAGAATGGCTGAATAAATTATGGTATATGAATATTATGGAATATTATTGCTCTGTAAGAAATGACCAGCAAGACGATTTCAGAGAGGCCTGGAGAGACTTGCATGAACTGATGCTGAGAGAAATGAGCAGAACCAGGAGATCATTATACACGGCAACAACAAGATTATATGATTATCTATTCTGAAGGACATGGTTCTCTTCAACAATGAGATGTTTCAAACTAGTTCCAGTTATTCAGTGATGAAGAAAGTCATATACATTCAGGGAGAGACTCTGTGAGGGTGGATGACAACATAGCATTTTTACCCTCTCTACTGATGTTTGCTTGCATTGTTTTCCTTCTTAGTTTTTTTTCCCCTCTTGTACAGCGAGATAACTATAGAAATATGTATACACATATTCAATTCCTCAAGTATTTTAACATAATTAACATGTATTAGACTTCCTGCCATCTAGGGGAGGGAGTGGGGGGAAGGAGGAAAAAATTTTAACAGAAAGCTTTGCAAGGGTCAATGTTAAAAAAAATTACCCATGCAAATGTCATCTTGGTGACAAGTGATACAAATAAAAAGCTTTAATAAAATAAAAAATAAATGGCTCCTAAATAAATTCACTAGTTCGGACCCTCCTTTGGGGGAAGAACGATAACCCGAAGAAGCCCAAGTATCAGGGTGACTACTTTTTTAAACCTAAACAGAACTCATCTTGGTACATCTAGCAGGACCCCACCTAGTGCCCTGCACCCCACCAGCCCTTTGAAATCATCTTCCCACACACACACTTTTTTTTTGAAGATAAGTGGGTCCAACCTTTAATGCCACTATTTACTAGGTCAAATCCTCTTGGGGGACTACCTTCAGAGTGCTTCAGAGCAGCTAGCTGTGGAAGTGTATAGAGCACCAGCCCTTAAGGCAGGAAGACCTGAGTTCAAATTTGACCTCAGACACTTGATACATCCTAGGTGGTGACCCTGGGCAAGTCACTTAACCCCAATTGCCTTAGCAAAAAAAAAAATTAAAAAGAAGATAACTGGCTCCAATTTCACACACACACACATACACACAGGGGATCTTAGAGACTGTGGTGGAAGATGTAGATGAGTTTAAGAACAGAATGTGAGGCAAATAATTGGCTACTTAATTAACTAGGTCATCCCTTCATTTTGAGGGTAGGAAAGATAACCTGAGGAAGCCCAGGGATCAGGGAGACTATTTTTTAAACCTCCCCCCACAGAAATCATCTTGGTCCATCCAGCAGGACCCCCCCAGTGCCCCCCACCCCACCAGTTTTTTTAAATAATCTCCACACACACACATTTTTGAAGATAAGTGGGTCCAACCCTTAGTGCCACTATCTACTAAGTCAAATTTTCTTGGGGGACCACCATTGGAGTGCCAGAATTGGGGGACATAGACCTGCCCAGCATACAGGGAACAGTTTATGTAGAAGTGATCTTGGTTCAACTCTCCCAAGACATTTAACTCATCTGATCCAACCAACCTCCCTGCTCACCCCAAGATATTTGAGGATAATCTGGGGAAATCCCCCCCCAAAAAAGAACTAAAATGTAAGAGTTCTTGAAGAATCAACTAGTTAAGCTTCCATAATTGGCTGAGCTGAACCTGAGGAGGCCCAGAAAGGGAGAGACTAGTCCAGAATCGAAAAGGCCCCTTCCTATGTTGGTACTAACCCCCCCCCCAAGACTTTTAAATCATCTGCTCCAACTACCCTGGTCTTAAGGCTTCAGAAGATAACCTGCTCCAATCCCCACACACACACATACAGAGAATCATCCTGTTCACCCCTTACTCACTGTGTAGAGGATGTTGTTGAGCTTGGGAAGGTCCACAAAGGGAATTTCCTCTTGCCAAAACAAAACCCAACCCATTACCTAGAGATCATCTTGGTAACCACTTTCTCCCCCAGAATCCCTTTGAAAAAATCTGGTCCCATACTCCCCCTCAAATCTTTTGAAAGTAATAGTCCACTCCCAGCAGAAGCCCAATAAAACAGGGGCTCTTACAAAATCAACTAGTTCAAACTCTCATTTGGGGAGGGAACAATAAACTGAGGAAGCCCAGAAATGGAGATCACACAGGCGACCCTACCTAGAGGTCAAACACTCCCCAGAAAAGTTTTAAATCATCTTATCTGGTGCAGCTCCTTCTCTTACACACACACACACACACACACACACACACACACTAGCTTTATAAAAATAATCTGGTATTTTTTGTTCATGTAGATATGATTTTTCTTGCACAGCAAGATAAGTATGGAAATATGTATACATATATTTGACTCGTCAAGTATTTTAATATAATTAACATGTAGTAGACATCCTGCCATCTAGGGGAGGGGAGGGGACTGGGGGGAAAATTTGTAACGGAAAGCTTTGTAAGGGTCATTGTTGAGGAACTACCCATACATATGTTATGCAAATAAAAAGCTTTAATAAATAAAAAATAAATAAACAAATAATGAAAATAAAAATAATCTGGACCAGTCTCAATCAGCAAAAGCCCAAATAAACAGAGACTCTTAGAGAATCAACTAATTCAAACCCTCCTCAAAGGGGAGGGGGAAAACCTGAGCAGCCCCAACTTGCCCAAACTCACACAGTAGCCTCTACTTAGAAGTCATTTTGGTACAAGTGCTCCCCCCTAAGACTTTTGAATCATCTTGCCCAGCTCCCACTGCCCCCCCCACCTTTTGAAGTTAATCTCATCCAATTCCACACCATCACCCCACTCATTCTGAATGACGGATCCAACTCTCCTCCCTGTTGCCATGGAGACAGAGTTTCCAAGGGGATGGGAACTATCTGGCCAGGCTCACAAAGGGAACTTTTGAGAATTAGTCTGAACCCCTCATTTGACAATGAAAATTCAAATGAGGGGCATTTCTACAACCTCATAAATCTGCCCTTAGAGTTCAGCTCTTCCAAACCCCGCATTTCATACCAAAATTGAGGCAGGCCACAAAGGAAAATTAATTACTGGCAAAAGTAGCTCAGGCTAAGAAGGTGCAGAAATGGGAGTCCTAAACACTGCATTTAAGCTTTAAGATTTCTCAATAACTTTTACCAGTGGTAGAATAATACAGTGCATCACTTATAATCCCCCCATCACAACAGCAGTTCAGAAGGGCAAGCTTAGTAAGACCACTGCTTAGGTGGACAAGAGATTATCACCAAGTAGGATTTTAAAAGTTCTAAAAAATTGGGATGGTATGGGGAAGGGTGGGTGGGTGCTAATTAATAAATTTGATGCATCAAAAAAGTTTTTAATAGTTTATATCAGATTTTTAACAAATACTCTTATCAGCTATATTTCTCTTCTTTTTTAATTTTAAAAAACTTTTAAGTTATTACACATTTTTTCCTCATAAAAAATGGGGATGTGTGACCCTGGGCAAGCTACTTAACCCCAACTGCCTCAATTGGAAAATTGCCTCAGGAGGAAAAAAAAAGAAATGGGGAGAAGTCCTGTGGCTGGTAATCAGAAGTAGAAGTCACCTATCAGAGCCCAGAGACCTGTGCCCTGGGGATGTGTTTGTATGTGAGTATGTGTGTGTATGTGTTATATGGCAGTTAGGTGTACAAATAGAGCTCCTGAGTTCAAATTTGGCTTTAGATACCTACTAGCTATGTGACCTTCAGCAACTCACTTAAACCTAATTGCCTCAATTTGATCATCAGCAAAATGGGTTGCAGAAGGAAAAAGCAAACTGCTCCAGTGCCTTTACTAAGAAAACTCCAAATGAGATCATGGAGAATCAGAGGCAATTGAACTACAACAACACGTGTATGTGTATGTCTGCATATCTGTCTGTGTAGGATAGAAGTGAGGAGTGTTTATCGGATTCCCCCCCCCCTTTTTTAAAGTGTCTACATTTGCCTTGAATACCCACACAGGCCTCTTAAAGGTCACTTAATGGAGCCATTTGTGTGTGTGTGTGTGTCTGTCTGTCTGTCTGTCTGTCTGCCTGCTTGTACTTTGCAGCATAGAAGTGAAAGAGTTTTTGCCATTTTTAGTTTTGGGTGTCCAAGTTTGGCTTGAATACCCATGAGCGCCTGTTAAAGGTCACTTATCTGAGCCCAGGGCTTCTGTGCATATGTGTGTCTGTGTATTTTTGTCTGTTCAGGACAGAAGTGAGGGAGTGTTTGTCAGCTTCTCTTCATGGTGTATAAGTCTGGCTTGAATATCCACAAGTGCCTTTTAGAAGTCACTTATTAGAGCCCAGAGACAGGAGCAGATTCTAGTGGGAAGGAGTTTAAAAAAATGCCCAGAGAGGAGTTAGCATGGTCTTGAAATGGCTCAGATGTGATGTCAAAGTCTGGTTGCAGCATGTGTGTATGTGTGTGTGTGTGGGGGGTGTCTGTCTGTCTGTCTCCTTGTCCACACAGGGAAGAATTGGGAAATGTTTACCTTATCTTTTGATATTTAAGTGGTGCTAGAATGCCAATGTCTCCTACAAAGTCACCAGTCAGAACTTAAGGAATCTCAGGGGCAGAGGTCAGGTAATTTTGATGGAAAGGGAGTTGAAGAAGGTGGTCAGAGTGGAAACAGTATACTTTGGCAACTGACAAAGTATCACAGAGCAAGAGATAGCTTTAAAATTTCATCCATCAGCTGGGGGGGCGTGAATATATGTATGTAGGGAGTATTTGTCTACATATATATGTGTATATGTGGGGGACATGTATGTGGTGGGGGGATGTAGGTGGGGGTGTACTTTTGATGTTTAAGTAGGGCCAATATGCCCTTAGATGCTTTTTTTTTTATTATTTTTTGTTTTTCATTAAGATTTGAAGAAAATATCCAAATTAATACAGATGGAAAAAGGTCTTTTAATTCAGAATTTGATGAAAAGAAAGTTCTCGTAGCAGAAACGTTAATATTGTGGGGCTCTTTGGCAAGGTTGCATGACCTCCTTAAAGCTAGGATTCTCAGAAGCTCTGAGTTAAAAAAGCTCCTTTGAAAACCACCTCTTCTTGCCCTTGTCTTCCTAATTTGGACAGATTTAGAAACTTATTTCCCTTTGTAAACAGTTAAGCCTGTTAACAAGTATTATGTAGAATATGTTTTAAGTTAAAATCAGTTATTAAATATGTAATGAGAAAAGGTGCAGTTTTTTAAAGGAATTGGTGAGAGTTTTAATCTTTAGGAATTATAGTGCTCCTGACACAGTCACACAGGTACTCAAAAACAGGTAATATAAAACCCAAGTAAATGATTAATTCAGGTGAAGTGGAAATAGTAAGCTATTCTTTAATATTTTGGTGGTAAAATGATGAATGTTCAATTATCCTTAAGTCACTACAAGCCAGACTTGGTTCAGGAGACATGGTCTAGTGCTTTGTAATATATCGAAATGCGTAGCGCTGTCACTTCACAGTGAGCAATAGCTCCCTGAAAATGGGAAAAACAATGATCCCCTTGAGTGGGAAAAAAGTACCCTTTGGAAATTGTGTCCAAATCTTGAGCTCTCCAGAGCTCCCTGCTATTTTGAAAGCAATTAATTTCTTCTTCCCTTCCCAGAATATTATTAACTGGCTGCCTGGGCAGAGGGATGGAGTCCATCCTCACTTGCCTGCCTTCCTTTTCTGTTTCTGTCATCTAGCCTTAACTCACTAGCATGCAGGTTTACTGGGCCCCAGAGGGAAACAATAGTTGTTACTGAGGAAGTCCGTTCTAGAATTGTCATTCAGTCTTAGAAACCACTATTTCAACCAAATCCATTACATCCATAGATGGCAGTCAGTGAGCATTTATTAAGTGCCTATTGAATGTTCTAAGCAGTGTGCTAAGGCCTGATGTGTGAAATGAAATGTCTTCATTTCGGCTGGACTAATCACATACAGCCAAATTGTGTTGGTCTGTTTTGAAAACGGGTCTCCCTGCCTTACCTGGGCAGGTATCGCAAAGACTTCTCAAAGGCCCAATCCTACTTCTGATGGGCTTTGGCCTATGCCTTTTCCTGAAGTGGTTCACCCTACCCCCTCCCTTGGACAACCAAGTGACCCTCCATATATGGGAGGTGCCAGACAGAGTGGACAACTGAGATGGTTTAACCCCCAGCAGCCCAGAATCCCCAAACAGCCCGAGCAGAAGTTACAAGTATGTCAAACTCAGATCTCTAAATTTTTAAACCATAACTGATGTAGTACAACTCCTTCCCATTTCTGTCTTGCTTCCCTATTTGGCAGGGAGCCCACCTCTGTCTGCTCCTTTAAATTAGGACTCTCCCTATGTTCTGATTTCAAATGACTTAGAGCATGCAATTGACAGACACTGTTGTTCAGGTAATTCAGGACCAAGCTGATAATAGGCCTGTCTCACTTCTATAGTTACAGCCACTCTCTGGCCACCCCTTCCTCTGTGTCCTGTGCTGCTGCTAAGCAACACTGAATGGTCACTAGCAAGCAGCTAACACTCTCACCCCATATGTCAAAATTGACTCTCTTTATCATAGGAGACATCAGATTGAAGAGCTGGAAGGGAACTTCGATGTCAACGGATGGTAGAGTTCTTTTCTTTTCTTTTTTCTTTTTTTTTCCTGAGGCAATTGGAGTTAAGTGACTTGCCCAGGATCACACAGCTAGGAAGTATTAATTGTTTGAGGCCAAATTTGAACTCAGGTCCTCCTGACTTCAGGGCTGGTGCTCTAAACACTGTGCCACCTAGCTGCCCCATGGATGGTAGATTTTGCTGAAAGAGACCCCAGGGGACATCTAGGCCATATCTCACTAAGAATTCTAAGCCTTGGAGAAGTGAGGTGATTCACCTCAATTTATACAAATTATTTAAGTGGCAGAGTTAATTTTCCCCCAGATTTACATAGTGCAGCCTGAAAATATGGGTTAAATATGAAATTTGTTTAAAGTTAAAAACATCCTGTCCTTTCCTCTTGCTTCTCCTCTCTTTTCCTGAGATCCTCTCATTCCAAATCCAGAGCTCTTTCTCCTGCAAAAGAATGCCTTCATTTCTGGAGGAGGCAGCTTGGGCCTCCAGAGCTCCAATGATTTGGCCAAGGACAAGGATGAAGAGATAAGTGGCAAAGTGGGAATTCAAGGCCAGATCCACTTTTAGAAGGGAGATGACATCATAAATCCACAGATGGAAAGAAATCTGAGGGGCCATTCAGCCCAACTCTCTCATTTTACAGAAAAAGAAACTAAGAGCTGTGGAGACCAAATGACTTATTCAGGGCCACAAAGGTAGCATTTACACTCCAGGCCTCTGCCAGTGCTCTTTTCACTTCATCCTATTATCCCACATTGCCTCAAATGTGGATTAATGATGAGAATGCAATTATGTTTGATTCAGATTCATTTTTGTCTCCATCGGATCCAAGTGCACTGAAAATACTTATAGAATCCGAGCCACTTACCATAGGCCATTTTCAACATTTTAGCTTAGGGGCCTAGGGTTTAAACTTATACTGCCATCCTTTATCAAGGAGCAAAGCCCTTTCAATAGTCACATGATAGTGCTTACACATATGGAAAATGAGGGCATTAGGATTAGAAATGAAGCCAGGCCTCAACCACTTAACACTTCCTGGCTGTGTGACTCTGGGCAAGTCATTTAACCCCAATTGCCTCAGCAAAAAAAAAAGAAAGAAAAGAAAAGAAAGAGGGGGGGATAGGGGGAGAGGGGGAGAGAGAGAGAGAGAAACAGAGACAGAGACAGACAGAGAGAGAGAGAGAGAGAGAGAAAGAAAGAAAGAA